>JAQIHN010000356.1:0-25210 GCA_027917425.1 Gastrophryne carolinensis
TTTTGCTGTTCATAGCACTACTTGTCCCAGGTTCACTGCTGGGTTTTTAGGGCATCCCATTCTGTGACTACAGCAGCCTCTGTTTAACACCATATAACCATTTGCACTTATTCTAATTGAAATTAGGCCTGATAAAGACACTTTTGCTGTTCATAGCACTACTTGTCCCAGGTTCACTGCTGGGTTTTTAGGGCATCCCATTCTGTGACTACAGCAGCCTCTGTTTAACACCATATAACCATTTGCACTTATTCTAATTGAAATTAGGCCTGATAAAGACACTTTTGCTGTTCATAGCACTACTTGTCCCAGGTTCACTGCTGGGTTTTTAGGGCATCCCATTCTGTGACTACAGCAGCCTCTGTTTAACACCATATAACCATTTGCACTTATTCTAATTGAAATTAGGCCTGATAAAGACACTTTTGCTGTTCATAGCACTACTTGTCCCAGGTTCACTGCTGGGTTTTTAGGGCATCCCTTTCTGTGACTACAGCAGCCTCTATTTAACACCATATAACCATTTGCACTTATTATAATTGAAATTAGGCCTGATAAAGACAATTTTGCTGTTCATAGCACTACTTGTCCCAGGTTCACTGCTGGGTTTTTAGGGCATCCCATTCTGTGACTACAGCAGCCTCTGTTTAAGACCATATAACCATTTGCACTTATTCTAATTGAAATTAGGCCTGATAAAGACACTTTTGCTGTGCATAGCACTACTTGTCCCAGGTTCACTGCTGGGTTTTTAGGGCATCCCATTCGGTGACTACAGCAGCCTCTGTTTAAGACCATATAACCATTTGCACTTATTCTAATTGAAATTAGGCCTGATAAAGACACTTTTGCTGTTCATAGCACTACTTGTCCCAGGTTCACTGCTGGGTTTTTAGGGCATCCCATTCTGTGACTACAGCAGCCTCTGTTTAACACCATATAACCATTTGCACTTATTCTAATTGAAATTAGGCCTGATAAAGACACCTTTGCTGTTCATAGCACTACTTGTCCCAGGTTCACTGCTGGGTTTTTAGGGCATCCCATTCTGTGACTACATCAGCCTCTGTTTAACACCATATAACCATTTGCACTTATTCTAATTGAAATTAGGCCTGATAAAGACACTTTTGCTGTGCATAGCACTACTTGTCCCAGGTTCACTGCTGGGTTTTTAGGGCATCCCATTCTGTGACTACAGCAGCCTCTGTTTAACACCATATAACCATTTGCACTTATTCTAATTGAAATTAGGCCTGATAAAGACACTTTTGCTGTGCATAGCACTACTTGTCCCAGGTTCACTGCTGGGTTTTTAGGGCATCCCTTTCTGTGACTACAGCAGCCTCTGTTTAACACCATATAACCATTTGCACTTATTATAATTGAAATTAGGCCTGATAAAGACAATTTTGCTGTTCATAGCACTACTTGTCCCAGGTTCACTGCTGGGTTTTTAGGGCATCCCATTCTGTGACTACAGCAGCCTCTGTTTAACACCATATAACCATTTGCACTTATTCTAATTGAAATTAGGCCTGATAAAGACACTTTTGCTGTTCATAGCACTACTTGTCCCAGGTTCACTGCTGGGTTTTTAGGGCATCCCATTCGGTGACTACAGCAGCCTCTGTTTAAGACCATATAACCATTTGCACTTATTCTAATTGAAATTAGGCCTGATAAAGACACTTTTGCTGTGCATAGCACTACTTGTCCCAGGTTCACTGCTGGGTTTTTAGGGCATCCCATTCTGTGACTACAGCAGCCTCTGTTTAAGACCATATAACCATTTGCACTTATTCTAATTGAAATTAGGCCTGATAAAGACACTTTTGCTGTGCATAGCACTACTTGTCCCAGGTTCACTGCTGGGTTTTTAGGGCATCCCATTCTGTGACTACAGCAGCCTCTGTTTAAGACCATATAACCATTTGCACTTATTCTAATTGAAATTAGGCCTGGTAAAGACACTTTTGCTGTTCATAGCACTACTTGTCCCAGGTTCACTGCTGGGTTTTTAGGGCATCCCATTCTGTGACTACAGCAGCCTCTGTTTAACACCATATAACCATTTGCACTTATTCTAATTGAAATTAGGCCTGATAAAGACACTTTTGCTGTGCATAGCACTACTTGTCCCAGGTTCACTGCTGGGTTCTTAGGGCATCCCATTCTGTGACTACAGCAGCCTCTGTTTAACACCATATAACCATTTGCACTTATTATAATTGAAATTAGGCCTGATAAAGAAACTTTTGCTGTGCATAGCACTACTTGTCCCAGGTTCACTGCTGGGTTTTTAGGGCATCCCATTCTATGACTACAGCAGCCTCTGTTTAAGACCATATAACCATTTGCACTTATTCTAATTGAAATTAGGCCTGATAAAGACACTTTTGCTGTGCATAGCACTACTTGTCCCAGGTTCACTGCTGGGTTTTTAGGGCATCCCATTCTGTGACTACAGCAGCCTCTGTTTAACACCATATAACCATTTGCACTTATTCTAATTGAAATTAGGCCTGATAAAGACACTTTTGCTGTTCATAGCACTACTTGTCCCAGGTTCACTGCTGGGTTTTTAGGGCATCCCATTCTGTGACTACAGCAGCCTCTGTTTAACACCATATAACCATTTGCACTTATTCTAATTGAAATTAGGCCTGATAAAGACACTTTTGCTGTTCATAGCACTACTTGTCCCAGGTTCACTGCTGGGTTTTTAGGGCATCCCATTCTGTGACTACAGCAGCCTCTGTTTAACACCATATAACCATTTGCACTTATTCTAATTGAAATTAGGCCTGATAAAGACACTTTTGCTGTTCATAGCACTACTTGTCCCAGGTTCACTGCTGGGTTTTTAGGGCATCCCTTTCTGTGACTACAGCAGCCTCTGTTTAACACCATATAACCATTTGCAATTATTATAATTGAAATTAGGCCTGATAAAGACAATTTTGCTGTTCATAGCACTACTTGTCCCAGGTTCACTGCTGGGTTTTTAGGGCATCCCATTCTGTGACTACAGCAGCCTCTGTTTAAGACCATATAACCATTTGCACTTATTCTAATTGAAATTAGGCCTGATAAAGACACTTTTGCTGTGCATAGCACTACTTGTCCCAGGTTCACTGCTGGGTTTTTAGGGCATCCCATTCAGGGCCTACAGCAGCCTCTGTTTAAGACCATATAACCATTTGCACTTATTCTAATTGAAATTAGGCCTGATAAAGACACTTTTGCTGTTCATAGCACTACTTGTCCCAGGTTCACTGCTGGGTTTTTAGGGCATCCCATTCTGTGACTACAGCAGCCTCTGTTTAACACCATATAACCATTTGCACTTATTCTAATTGAAATTAGGCCTGATAAAGACACTTTTGCTGTTCATAGCACTACTTGTCCCAGGTTCACTGCTGGGTTTTTAGGGCATCCCATTCTGTGACTACATCAGCCTCTGTTTAACACCATATAACCATTTGCACTTATTCTAATTGAAATTAGGCCTGATAAAGACACTTTTGCTGTGCATAGCACTACTTGTCCCAGGTTCACTGCTGGGTTTTTAGGGCATCCCATTCGGTGACTACAGCAGCCTCTGTTTAAGACCATATAACCATTTGCACTTATTATAATTGAAATTAGGCCTGATAAAGACACTTTTGCTGTTCATAGCACTACTTGTCCCAGGTTCACTGCTGGGTTTTTAGGGCATCCCATTCGGTGACTACAGCAGCATCTGTTTAACACCATATAACCATTTGCACTTATTCTAATTGAAATTAGGCCTGATAAAGACACTTTTGCTGTTCATAGCACTACTTGTCCCAGGTTCACTGCTGGGTTTTTAGGGCATCCCATTCTGTGACTACAGCAGCCTCTGTTTAACACCATATAACCATTTGCACTTATTCTAATTGAAATTAGGCCTGATAAAGACACTTTTGCTGTGCATAGCACTACTTGTCCCAGGTTCACTGCTGGGTTCTTAGGGCATCCCATTCTGTGACTACAGCAGCCTCTGTTTAACACCATATAACCATTTGCACTTATTATAATTGAAATTAGGCCTGATAAAGAAACTTTTGCTGTGCATAGCACTACTTGTCCCAGGTTCACTGCTGGGTTTTTAGGGCATCCCGTTCTGTGACTACAGCAGCCTCTGTTTAAGACCATATAACCATTTGCACTTATTCTAATTGAAATTAGGCCTGATAAAGACACTTTTGCTGTGCATAGCACTACTTGTCCCAGGTTCACTGCTGGGTTTTTAGGGCATCCCATTCTGTGACTACAGCAGCCTCTGTTTAACACCATATAACCATTTGCACTTATTCTAATTGAAATTAGGCCTGATAAAGACACTTTTGCTGTTCATAGCACTACTTGTCCCAGGTTCACTGCTGGGTTTTTAGGGCATCCCATTCTGTGACTACAGCAGCCTCTGTTTAACACCATATAACCATTTGCACTTATTCTAATTGAAATTAGGCCTGATAAAGACACTTTTGCTGTTCATAGCACTACTTGTCCCAGGTTCACTGCTGGGTTTTTAGGGCATCCCATTCTGTGACTACAGCAGCCTCTGTTTAACACCATATAACCATTTGCACTTATTCTAATTGAAATTAGGCCTGATAAAGACACTTTTGCTGTTCATAGCACTACTTGTCCCAGGTTCACTGCTGGGTTTTTAGGGCATCCCTTTCTGTGACTACAGCAGCCTCTGTTTAACACCATATAACCATTTGCACTTATTATAATTGAAATTAGGCCTGATAAAGACAATTTTGCTGTTCATAGCACTACTTGTCCCAGGTTCACTGCTGGGTTTTTAGGGCATCCCATTCTGTGACTACAGCAGCCTCTGTTTAAGACCATATAACCATTTGCACTTATTCTAATTGAAATTAGGCCTGATAAAGACACTTTTACTGTGCATAGCAATACTTGTCCCAGGTTCACTGCTGGGTTTTTAGGGCATCCCATTCTGTGACTACAGCAGCCTCTGTTTAAGACCATATAACCATTTGCACTTATTCTAATTGAAATTAGGCCTGATAAAGACACTTTTGCTGTGCATAGCACTACTTGTCCCAGGTTCACTGCTGGGTTTTTAGGGCATCCCATTCTGTGACTACAGCAGCCTCTGTTTAAGACCATATAACCATTTGCACTTATTCTAATTGAAATTAAGCCTGATAAAGACACTTTTGCTGTTCATAGCACTACTTGTCTCAGGTTCACTGCTGGGTTTTTAGGGCATCCCATTCTGTGACTACAGCAGCCTCTGTTTAACACCATATAACCATTTGCACTTATTCTAATTGAAATTAGGCCTGATAAAGACACTTTTGCTGTGCATAGCACTACTTGTCCCAGGTTCACTGCTGGGTTTTTAGGGCATCCCATTCTGTGACTACAGCAGCCTCTGTTTAACACCATATAACCATTTGCACTTATTCTAATTGAAATTAGGCCTGATAAAGACACCTTTGCTGTGCATAGCACTACTTGTCCCAGGTTCACTGCTGGGTTTTTAGGACATCCCATTCTGTGACTACAGCAGCCTCTGTTTAACACCATATAACCATTTGCACTTATTATAATTGAAATTAGGCCTGATAAAGACACTTTTGCTGTTCATAGCACTACTTGTCCCAGGTTCACTGCTGGGTTTTTAGGGCATCCCATTCTGTGATTACAGCAGCCTCTGTCTAAGACCATATAACCATTTGCACTTATTCTAATTGAAATTAGGCCTGATAAAGACACTTTTGCTGTGCATAGCACTACTTGTCCCAGGTTCACTGCTGGGTTTTTAGGGCATCCCATTCTGTGACTACAGCAGCCTCTGTTTAACACCATATAACCATTTGCACTTATTATAATTGAAATTAGGCCTGATAAAGACACTTTTGCTGTGCATAGCACTACTTGTCCCAGGTTCACTGCTGGGTTTTTAGGGCATCCCTTTCTGTGACTACAGCAGCCTCTGTTTAACACCATATAACCATTTGCACTTATTATAATTGAAATTAGGCCTGATAAAGACAATTTTGCTGTTCATAGCACTACTTGTCCCAGGTTCACTGCTGGGTTTTTAGGGCATCCCATTCTGTGACTACAGCAGCCTCTGTTTAAGACCATATAACCATTTGCACTTATTCTAATTGAAATTAGGCCTGATAAAGACACTTTTGCTGTGCATAGCACTACTTGTCCCAGGTTCACTGCTGGGTTTTTAGGGCATCCCATTTGGTGACTACAGCAGCCTCTGTTTAAGACCATATAACCATTTGCACTTATTCTAATTGAAATTAGGCCTGATAAAGACACTTTTGCTGTTCATAGCACTACTTGTCCCAGGTTCACTGCTGGGTTTTTAGGGCATCCCATTCTGTGACTACAGCAGCCTCTGTTTAACACCATATAACCATTTGCACTTATTCTAATTGAAATTAGGCCTGATAAAGACACTTTTGCTGTGCATAGCACTACTTGTCCCAGGTTCACTGCTGGGTTTTTAGGGCATCCCATTCTGTGACTACAGCAGCCTCTGTTTAACACCATATAACCATTTGCACTTATTCTAATTGAAATTAGGCCTGATAAAGACACCTTTGCTGTGCATAGCACTACTTGTCCCAGGTTCACTGCTGGGTTTTTAGGACATCCCATTCTGTGACTACAGCAGCCTCTGTTTAACACCATATAACCATTTGCACTTATTATAATTGAAATTAGGCCTGATAAAGACACTTTTGCTGTTCATAGCACTACTTGTCCCAGGTTCACTGCTGGGTTTTTAGGGCATCCCATTCTGTGATTACAGCAGCCTCTGTCTAAGACCATATAACCATTTGCACTTATTCTAATTGAAATTAGGCCTGATAAAGACACTTTTGCTGTGCATAGCACTACTTGTCCCAGGTTCACTGCTGGGTTTTTAGGGCATCCCATTCTGTGACTACAGCAGCCTCTGTTTAACACCATATAACCATTTGCACTTATTATAATTGAAATTAGGCCTGATAAAGACACTTTTGCTGTGCATAGCACTACTTGTCCCAGGTTCACTGCTGGGTTTTTAGGGCATCCCTTTCTGTGACTACAGCAGCCTCTGTTTAACACCATATAACCATTTGCACTTATTATAATTGAAATTAGGCCTGATAAAGACAATTTTGCTGTTCATAGCACTACTTGTCCCAGGTTCACTGCTGGGTTTTTAGGGCATCCCATTCTGTGACTACAGCAGCCTCTGTTTAACACCATATAACTAGGGATGAGCGAATCGATCCGGACGAACCCGGATTCGATCCGAATTTCAGGAAAAATTCGATTCGGATCGAATCCGAATTTCCCCGCGATTCGATCACTCGAAGTTTTCCTTTAACATCCATTCATTTACATTACAGGCATTCTAAGATGGCGGGCGGGACATGTCTGGACATGTATCCCGCGCCAGTGCAAGCTGGGGCAGTCACATGCAGCCTATCAGCAGCCAGCAAGCCCGGTGACGTCACACAGCGGTATTTAACGGCGGCCATCTTGCTTTTCCTCATTTCTCTATTGCATTCGTGACAGACAGACAGAACGCTGTGTAGCTGAGGCAGTTAGACAGGCTGGAGACAGGGACAGACAGGGACAGGCTGGAGACAGGCAGGAGACAGGCAGGAGACAGACAAGAGACAGACAGAAAGCCAGGGAAAGGTAGGAAAAACGGAGCTGGCTGACAGGGAGATTTTTTTTTTTTTCATCCAGCCTTTGTTAGCGTTTTCAGGCTGCTTATAGTAACTAACTGTGCATATATACTGAACTGATCTTAAGTCTGCTGTGAGGCATCCCATTCTGTGACTAAAGCAGCCTCTGTTTAAGACCATATAAGCATTTGCTCTTATCATATTTGAAATTAGCCTGATAAAGACACTTTTGCTGGCCAAAGCACTACTGTACCCTGCCAGCTCGATTCCTGCCCGGGGCATCCCATTCTGTGACTAAAGCAGCCTCTGTTTAAGACCATATAAGCATTTGCTCTTATCATATTTGAAATTAGGCCTGATAAAGACACTTTTGCTGGCCAAAGCACTACTGTACCCTGCCAGCTCGATTCCTGCCCGGGGCATCCCATTCTGTGACTAAAGCAGCCTCTGTTTAAGACCATATAAGCATTTGCTGTTATCATATTTGAAATTAGCCTGATAAAGACACTTTTGCTGGCCAAAGCACTACTGTACCCTGCCAGCTCGATTCCTGCCCGGGGCATCCCATTCTGTGACTAAAGCAGCCTCTGTTTAAGACCATATAAGCATTTGCTCTTATCATATTTGAAATTAGGCCTGATAAAGACACTTTTGCTGGCCAAAGCACTACTGTACCCTGCCAGCTCGATTCCTGCCCGGGGCATCCCATTCTGTGACTACAGCAGCCTCTGTTTAAGACCATATAAGCATTTGCTCTTATCATATTTGAAATTAGCCTGATAAAGACACTTTTGCTGGCCAAAGCACTACTGTACCCTGCCAGCTCGATTCCTGCCCGGGGCATCCCATTCTGTGACTAAAGCAGCCTCTGTTTAAGACCATATAAGCATTTGCTCTTATCATATTTGAAATTAGCCTGATAAAGACACTTTTGCTGGCCAAAGCACTACTGTACCCTGCCAGCTCGATTCCTGCCCGGGGCATCCCATTCTGTGACTAAAGCAGCCTCTGTTTAAGACCATATAAGCATTTGCTCTTATCATATTTGAAATTAGGCCTGATAAAGACACTTTTGCTGGCCAAAGCACTACTGTACCCTGCCAGCTCGATTCCTGCCCGGGGCATCCCATTCTGTGACTAAAGCAGCCTCTGTTTAAGACCATATAAGCATTTGCTCTTATCATATTTGAAATTAGCCTGATAAAGACACTTTTGCTGGCCAAAGCACTACTGTACCCTGCCAGCTCGATTCCTGCCCGGGGCATCCCATTCTGTGACTACAGCAGCCTCTGTTTAAGACCATATAAGCATTTGCTCTTATCATATTTGAAATTAGCCTGATAAAGACACTTTTGCTGGCCAAAGCACTACTGTACCCTGCCAGCTCGATTCCTGCCCGGGGCATCCCATTCTGTGACTAAAGCAGCCTCTGTTTAAGACCATATAAGCATTTGCTCTTATCATATTTGAAATTAGGCCTGATAAAGACACTTTTGCTGGCCAAAGCACTACTGTACCCTGCCAGCTCGATTCCTGCCCGGGGCATCCCATTCTGTGACTAAAGCAGCCTCTGTTTAAGACCATATAAGCATTTGCTCTTATCATATTTGAAATTAGCCTGATAAAGACACTTTTGCTGGCCAAAGCACTACTGTACCCTGCCAGCTCGATTCCTGCCCGGGGCATCCCATTCTGTGACTAAAGCAGCCTCTGTTTAAGACCATATAAGCATTTGCTCTTATCATATTTGAAATTAGGCCTGATAAAGACACTTTTGCTGGCCAAAGCACTACTGTACCCTGCCAGCTCGATTCCTGCCCGGGGCATCCCATTCTGTGACTAAAGCAGCCTCTGTTTAAGACCATATAAGCATTTGCTCTTATCATATTTGAAATTAGCCTGATAAAGACACTTTTGCTGGCCAAAGCACTACTGTACCCTGCCAGCTCGATTCCTGCCCGGGGCATCCCATTCTGTGACTAAAGCAGCCTCTGTTTAAGACCATATAAGCATTTGCTCTTATCATATTTGAAATTAGGCCTGATAAAGACACTTTTGCTGGCCAAAGCACTACTGTACCCTGCCAGCTCGATTCCTGCCCGGGGCATCCCATTCTGTGACTAAAGCAGCCTCTGTTTAAGACCATATAAGCATTTGCTCTTATCATATTTGAAATTAGCCTGATAAAGACACTTTTGCTGGCCAAAGCACTACTGTACCCTGCCAGCTCGATTCCTGCCCGGGGCATCCCATTCTGTGACTAAAGCAGCCTCTGTTTAAGACCATATAAGCATTTGCTCTTATCATATTTGAAATTAGCCTGATAAAGACACTTTTGCTGGCCAAAGCACTACTGTACCCTGCCAGCTCGATTCCTGCCCGGGGCATCCCATTCTGTGACTAAAGCAGCCTCTGTTTAAGACCATATAAGCATTTGCTCTTATCATATTTGAAATTAGCCTGATAAAGACACTTTTGCTGGCCAAAGCACTACTGTACCCTGCCAGCTCGATTCCTGCCCGGGGCATCCCATTCTGTGACTACAGCAGCCTCTGTTTAAGACCATATAAGCATTTGCTCTTATCATATTTGAAATTAGCCTGATAAAGACACTTTTGCTGGCCAAAGCACTACTGTACCCTGCCAGCTCGATTCCTGCCCGGGGCATCCCATTCTGTGACTAAAGCAGCCTCTGTTTAAGACCATATAAGCATTTGCTCTTATCATATTTGAAATTAGGCCTGATAAAGACACTTTTGCTGGCCAAAGCACTACTGTACCCTGCCAGCTCGATTCCTGCCCGGGGCATCCCATTCTGTGACTAAAGCAGCCTCTGTTTAAGACCATATAAGCATTTGCTCTTATCATATTTGAAATTAGCCTGATAAAGACACTTTTGCTGGCCAAAGCACTACTGTACCCTGCCAGCTCGATTCCTGCCCGGGGCATCCCATTCTGTGACTAAAGCAGCCTCTGTTTAAGACCATATAAGCATTTGCTCTTATCATATTTGAAATTAGGCCTGATAAAGACACTTTTGCTGGCCAAAGCACTACTGTACCCTGCCAGCTCGATTCCTGCCCGAGGCATCCCATTCTGTGACTAAAGCAGCCTCTGTTTAAGACCATATAAGCATTTGCTCTTATCATATTTGAAATTAGCCTGATAAAGACACTTTTGCTGGCCAAAGCACTACTGTACCCTGCCAGCTCGATTCCTGCCCGGGGCATCCCATTCTGTGACTAAAGCAGCCTCTGTTTAAGACCATATAAGCATTTGCTCTTATCATATTTGAAATTAGGCCTGATAAAGACACTTTTGCTGGCCAAAGCACTACTGTACCCTGCCAGCTCGATTCCTGCCCGGGGCATCCCATTCTGTGACTAAAGCAGCCTCTGTTTAAGACCATATAAGCATTTGCTCTTATCATATTTGAAATTAGGCCTGATAAAGACACTTTTGCTGGCCAAAGCACTACTGTACCCTGCCAGCTCGATTCCTGCCCGGGGCATCCCATTCTGTGACTAAAGCAGCCTCTGTTTAAGACCATATAAGCATTTGCTCTTATCATATTTGAAATTAGGCCTGATAAAGACACTTTTGCTGGCCAAAGCACTACTGTACCCTGCCAGCTCGATTCCTGCCCGGGGCATCCCATTCTGTGACTAAAGCAGCCTCTGTTTAAGACCATATAAGCATTTGCTCTTATCATATTTGAAATTAGCCTGATAAAGACACTTTTGCTGGCCAAAGCACTACTGTACCCTGCCAGCTCGATTCCTGCCCGGGGCATCCCATTCTGTGACTAAAGCAGCCTCTGTTTAAGACCATATAAGCATTTGCTCTTATCATATTTGAAATTAGGCCTGATAAAGACACTTTTGCTGGCCAAAGCACTACTGTACCCTGCCAGCTCGATTCCTGCCCGGGGCATCCCATTCTGTGACTAAAGCAGCCTCTGTTTAAGACCATATAAGCATTTGCTCTTATCATATTTGAAATTAGCCTGATAAAGACACTTTTGCTGGCCAAAGCACTACTGTACCCTGCCAGCTCGATTCCTGCCCGGGGCATCCCATTCTGTGACTAAAGCAGCCTCTGTTTAAGACCATATAAGCATTTGCTCTTATCATATTTGAAATTAGCCTGATAAAGACACTTTTGCTGGCCAAAGCACTACTGTACCCTGCCAGCTCGATTCCTGCCCGGGGCATCCCATTCTGTGACTAAAGCAGCCTCTGTTTAAGACCATATAAGCATTTGCTCTTATCATATTTGAAATTAGCCTGATAAAGACACTTTTGCTGGCCAAAGCACTACTGTACCCTGCCAGCTCGATTCCTGCCCGGGGCATCCCATTCTGTGACTAAAGCAGCCTCTGTTTAAGACCATATAAGCATTTGCTCTTATCATATTTGAAATTAGGCCTGATAAAGACACTTTTGCTGGCCAAAGCACTACTGTACCCTGCCAGCTCGATTCCTGCCCGGGGCATCCCATTCTGTGACTAAAGCAGCCTCTGTTTAAGACCATATAAGCATTTGCTCTTATCATATTTGAAATTAGCCTGATAAAGACACTTTTGCTGGCCAAAGCACTACTGTACCCTGCCAGCTCGATTCCTGCCCGGGGCATCCCATTCTGTGACTAAAGCAGCCTCTGTTTAAGACCATATAAGCATTTGCTCTTATCATATTTGAAATTAGCCTGATAAAGACACTTTTGCTGGCCAAAGCACTACTGTACCCTGCCAGCTCGATTCCTGCCCGGGGCATCCCATTCTGTGACTAAAGCAGCCTCTGTTTAAGACCATATAAGCATTTGCTCTTATCATATTTGAAATTAGCCTGATAAAGACACTTTTGCTGGCCAAAGCACTACTGTACCCTGCCAGCTCGATTCCTGCCCGGGGCATCCCATTCTGTGACTAAAGCAGCCTCTGTTTAAGACCATATAAGCATTTGCTCTTATCATATTTGAAATTAGGCCTGATAAAGACACTTTTGCTGGCCAAAGCACTACTGTACCCTGCCAGCTCGATTCCTGCCCGGGGCATCCCATTCTGTGACTAAAGCAGCCTCTGTTTAAGACCATATAAGCATTTGCTCTTATCATATTTGAAATTAGCCTGATAAAGACACTTTTGCTGGCCAAAGCACTACTGTACCCTGCCAGCTCGATTCCTGCCCGGGGCATCCCATTCTGTGACTAAAGCAGCCTCTGTTTAAGACCATATAAGCATTTGCTCTTATCATATTTGAAATTAGGCCTGATAAAGACACTTTTGCTGGCCAAAGCACTACTGTACCCTGCCAGCTCGATTCCTGCCCGGGGCATCCCATTCTGTGACTAAAGCAGCCTCTGTTTAAGACCATATAAGCATTTGCTCTTATCATATTTGAAATTAGCCTGATAAAGACACTTTTGCTGGCCAAAGCACTACTGTACCCTGCCAGCTCGATTCCTGCCCGGGGCATCCCATTCTGTGACTAAAGCAGCCTCTGTTTAAGACCATATAAGCATTTGCTCTTATCATATTTGAAATTAGCCTGATAAAGACACTTTTGCTGGCCAAAGCACTACTGTACCCTGCCAGCTCGATTCCTGCCCGGGGCATCCCATTCTGTGACTAAAGCAAGCCTCTGTTTAAGACCATATAAGCATTTGCTCTTATCATATTTGAAATTAGGCCTGATAAAGACACTTTTGCTGGCCAAAGCACTACTGTACCCTGCCAGCTCGATTCCTGCCCGGGGCATCCCATTCTGTGACTAAAGCAGCCTCTGTTTAAGACCATATAAGCATTTGCTCTTATCATATTTGAAATTAGCCTGATAAAGACACTTTTGCTGGCCAAAGCACTACTGTACCCTGCCAGCTCGATTCCTGCCCGGGGCATCCCATTCTGTGACTAAAGCAGCCTCTGTTTAAGACCATATAAGCATTTGCTCTTATCATATTTGAAATTAGGCCTGATAAAGACACTTTTGCTGGCCAAAGCCCTACTGGACCCTGCCAGCTCGATTCCTGCCCGGGGCATCCCATTCTGTGACTAAAGCAGCCTCTGTTTAAGACCATATAAGCATTTGCTCTTATCATATTTGAAATTAGGCCTGATAAAGACACTTTTGCTGGCCAAAGCACTACTGGACCCTGCCAGCTCGATTCCTGCCCGGGGCATCCCATTCTGTGACTAAAGCAGCCTCTGTTTAAGACCATATAAGCATTTGCTCTTATTATATTTATATTATAAGACACTTTTGCTGGGCATAGGCTTACTGCTGCCTGCCAGGTGCACTTCTGTTGAGGCATCCCATTCTGTAACATAGCATACCCCTCTTTATTTACACTAAGCAGCTCTCTTATTTACACTAAGCAGGCCTGTTGGAGGCTGAGTGTTACTGCTCACTTTTGGTGTGCATTATATTCTGTTTCATATAGACCCACCGCTGCCCGGGGTTTTTTTAAATATCACCTACTACCACGCCAGTTAGACTATGTCGGGCAGACAAGTGCCTGGAAGTGAAAAGAGGAGTGGCAGAGGCCAAGATTCCGCAGGCAGAGCTCGCATCAGACTGGGGGCCAGTAGCAGCAGGAGTCACGCTGAGAGACCTAATCTGCCAGTATCTGCTAGCGGTCGGGTCTCCACCAGTAACGCATCTGCCGTGGTAGATTGGTTGACGCGCTCATCAACAACATCATCACAACTTACGTCTGAGACCCCCAGTCTAGGGTCGGTAGGTTCCTCTGACACAACCCTGAGTTGGCATGCCCCGAGAGCAGTCCCTGTCCTCCCATTGCCTCTGGCCTACGCCGTTCCCTCCCCCAGCGACGTATCCTATGCTTTGGGTTCAGCTCCACTCTTTAGTGAGGAGGACCATCAGATAGAGGACAGTCAGCAGCTACTGCCCAGCCAAGAAATGGAGGTGGCTTCTTTAGCTAGGCAGACAAATAGTGATGTGGACAGTGTCGTGGATGCTGCGAGCGTTCCAGCTCCTGCGCCAGACACTGTTGACGAATCCACGAACATCAGTGACGTACAGCCACAACCCGGTGATGATGATGATGATGACGATGAAGCCGATCGCACTTGGGAGCCGGGTGATGAAGGGGCTTCATCGTCATCATCAGGAGAAGAGGGGTGCAGGTTGCCCCGGAGTCAGCAGCTGAGGCAGCAAGGTGGTAGCAGTCAGCATGGGGGCACAATTCCAAAGGCTGGAGCCGGCCGGGGCCGGGGCCGGGGTAGAGCACCTGCTGTGCGGCAGTCTACCTTATCGGGAGGTAGTGGAGCAGGGGTTCCTGGAGTTGGCAACAGCAGCAGTGAATCAGTGAGGCCAGGGGGTGGGAAAAGTAGCTACTCGGCAGTGTGGCAGTTTTTCCTGAGGCATCCGCAGGAGGGTAACATGGCCACATGCAAGATATGTAGGCAAAAGGTGAAGCGTGGCCAGGGTCCAAATGTTGGCACCACGGCCCTGCGTCAACATATGATGCGTCACCATAAAACGACCTGGGAGAACCGAGGCTCCCAAGGGGTGGTCCAGTCTGCTTCCTCACCAAGTGAGCTCCCAATTTCTGCCAGCCAAGGCTCCAGCACCTCAGCCGAAGGCAGCTGTGCGTCATACCCATCCTCTGTCGCTCCTGCTCCTCCTCCTCCAAGTCATGCATCCCGCCAGCAATCCATCAGCGAAGCCATGTCCAAGAGACAGCAGTATGCGCCCACTCATCCTACGGCGCAGAAGCTGAATGTGCTCCTGTCCAAGTTGCTGGTGCTGCAGTCGCTCCCTTTTCAGGTGGTGGAATCTGCACCTTTCAGAGAACTGATGGCTTGTGCCGAGCCGAGGTGGAGAGTCCCAAGCCGTCATTTCTTTGCCAAGAAGGCAGTACCAGCGCTGCACACTTTTGTTGAACAGAAGGTGGGCCAGTCCTTGAGCCTGTCGGTGTGTAGCAAAATACATGGCAGCGCCGACATCTGGAGCTGTAACTACGGTCAGGGGCAGTACATGTCGTTTACGGCCCACTGGGTGAATGTGGTCCCTTTGCAGCAGCAACTTGGACAGGTCACGCCGCTTCGGCCTCCGCGCTCTCTGCCCATTGGGCCTGTGACACCGTGCGACTCGGCCTCCTCATCCTCCGCCATCTCCTCACCCTCCACTGTAGGCTCAAGTCTCAGTGCCCCTCCAGTCTACCATGTGTGCAGGGCACGGAGGTGTCACGCAGTGCTTCACATGGTTTGTCTTGGCGAACGGAGTCACACAGGGGAGGAACTGCTTAAATGTATTCATCAGGAAATCCAAACATGGCTTACTCCGAGAAAACTTAAAATGGGAATCATGGTTACCGACAATGGGAAGAACATTTTGTCTGCGCTGCGCCAAGGAAGCCTGACCCATGCCCCCTGCATGGCTCACGTCTTCAATCTGGTTGTCAAGCGGTTTCTGAAGTGTTCCCCCCATCTGCAGGACATCCTAACAACTTCACGGAAACTTTGCATGCACTTCAGCCACTCCTACACTGCCAAACACACCCTTCTTGAGCTACAGCGTCAGAATGGTATCCCCCAACATAGTCTGATTTGCGATGTTTCCACCCGTTGGAATTCCACCCTTCACATGTTGGACCGATTATATGAACAGAGAAAAGCCATCACGGATTTCCTGATGATCCAAGCAGATAGGGGGACTCCCCTGTGTAACTTCAATGTCAACCAGTGGCAGCTCATACGTGACACCTGCCGTTTGCTCAGGCCCTTTGAGGAAGCCACTTTATTTGTCAGTCGGCAGGATTACGGGATGAACGACGTGATTCCACTGCTTCATGTACTACAGCACATGTTGGAAACCATGGCTGGTCAGGGCACTGGAGACATGGCGTTTACATCTTACGGCCACATGAACCCCCTTGGAGCTGAACTGGAGGAGGAGGAGGAGGAAGAGGAGGAGGAGGAGTTGCCCAGCGAAACACAGTTTAGGCTTGGCGAAATGGCTGGTTTATCTAGTCAGCGGACAGGAGAGGAGGAGCAGGAGCAGCCAGAGGAGCTAGAGGTTTTTGAGGAAGGAGAGACAGAGGACCCGGGCACACCGTGGCAGTATGCAGTGGAGATGGAGACAGGTAGTCCATCCGAGTCACTTGCGCAAATGGCACGAAGCATGCTCACGTGCTTGCGTAGTGACCCCAGAATTGTTTCCATCTGTCGGCGGGATGACTTCTGGCTGTCCACCTTATTGGACCCTTGCTTCCGGCACAAAATGGGGGCATTTTTTAAACCCACCGAGAGGGAGGACAAACTCAACTACTACAAAGACATTCTACGTAGGCAGTTGGCCGATGCCTATCTGCGCCATGGTCCATACTCTCGCAGGTCTGACTCGAGGGGACCTCTGCGCTCACCTTCCACTGCCATGGCCGCTGGGGGGGTTGGCAGCAGCAGCAGCAGAAGCTCCATCAGCAGCAGCAGCCTCAGTCTTCAGTCGCTAATGAGTAGCTTTCTACACCCGCATAGTGAGGCTACTCATGAGCAGCAGGAAGACCTGGAGCAGGACCTGAACCAGCAGGTCATGTCATACTTTGACATGACCATGCCAACACACCTTGAGGATCCGCTGGACTTCTGGGCAGCCAAACTTGATTTGTGGCCGCAACTAGCAGAGTTTGCCCTGGAAAAGCTGTCCTGCCCGGCAAGTAGCGTGCCATCTGAGCGGGTGTTTAGTGCGGCGGGGGCCATAGTTACGGCGAGGAGAACTCGTCTGTCAACTAAAAATGTGGAGAGACTCACCTTTGTCAAAATGAATCAGGGATGGATCAGCCAGGATTTCCACCCACCAATGCCTGATGCATGCGACTAGATTCAGCATGGTGCCACGTTTTACACTTTCCAAATGGTGCAAAACATATTTATGTCTTTAGGCCATTTTTTGGGCTCCTGCTGCTGCTACTGTCAACTCCTGCCAACTCCAGGGTGTGATTCATCCAATTTTTGGGCTCCTGAAGCCAACTCCAGTGTATATTTGGGCTCCTGCTGCTGCTACTGTCAACTCCTGCCAACTCCAGGCTGTGATTCATCCAATTTTTGGGCTCCTGAAGCCAACTCCAGTGTATATTTGGGCTCCTGCTGCTGCTACTGTCAACTCCTGCCAACTCCAGGGTGTGATTCATCCAATTTTTGGGCTCCTGAAGCCAACTCCAGTGTATATTTGGGCTCCTGCTGCTGCTGCTGCCAACTTCTGCCAACTCCAGGGTGTGATTCATCCAATTTTTGGGCTCCTGAAGCCAACTCCAGTGTATATTTGGGCTCCTGCTGCTGCTACTGTCAACTCCTGCCAACTCCAGGGTGTGATTCATCCAATTTTTGGGCTCCTGAAGCCAACTCCAGTGTATATTTGGGCTCCTGCTGCTGCTGCTGCCAACTTCTGCCAACTCCAGGGTGTGATTCATCCAATTTTTGGGCTCCTGAAGCCAACTCCAGTGTATATTTGGGCTCCTGCTGCTGCTGCTGCCAACTTCTGCCAACTCCAGGGTGTGATTCATCCAATTTTTGGGCTCCTGAAGCCAACTCCAGTGTATATTTGGGCTCCTGCTGCTGCTGCTGCCAACTTCTGCCAACTCCAGGGTGTGATTCATCCAATTTTTGGGCTCCTGAAGCCAACTCCAGTGTATATTTGGGCTCCTGCTGCTGCTGCTGTCAACTCCTGCCAACTCCAGGGTGTGATTCATCCAATTTTTGGGCTCCTGAAGCCAACTCCAGTGTATATTTGGGCTCCTGCTGCTGCTGCTGCCAACTTCTGCCAACTCCAGGGTGTGATTCATCCAATTTTTGGGCTCCTGAAGCCAACTCCAGTGTATATTTGGGCTCCTGCTGCTGCTGCTGCCAACTTCTGCCAACTCCAGGGTGTGATTCATCCAATTTTTGGGCTCCTGAAGCCAACTCCAGTGTATATTTGGGCTCCTGCTGCTGCCAACTTCTGCCAACTCCAGGGTGTGATTCATCCAATTTTTGGGCTCCTGAAGCCAACTCCAGTGTATATTTGGGCTCCTGCTGCTGCTGCTGTCAACTCCTGCCAACTCCAGGGTGTGATTCATCCAATTTTTGGGCTCCTGAAGCCAACTCCAGTGTATATTTGGGCTCCTGCTGCTGCTGCTGTCAACTCCTGCCAACTCCAGGGTGTGATTCATCCAATTTTTGGGCTCCTGAAGCCAACTCCAGTGTATATTTGGGCTCCTTCTGCTGCTGCTGCCAACTTCTGCCAACTCCAGGGTGTGATTCATCCAATTTTTGGGCTCCTGAAGCCAACTCCAGTGTATATTTGGGCTCCTGCTGCTGCTGCTGCTGTCAACTCCTGCCAACTCCAGGGTGTGATTCATCCAATTTTTGGGCTCCTGAAGCCAACTCCAGTGTATATTTGGGCTCCTGCTGCTGCTACTGTCAACTCCTGCCAACTCCAGGGTGTGATTCATCCAATTTTTGGGCTCCTGAAGCCAACTCCAGTGTATATTTGGGCTCCTGCTGCTGCTGCTGCCAACTTCTGCCAACTCCAGGGTGTGATTCATCCAATTTTTGGGCTCCTGAAGCCAACTCCAGTGTATATTTGGGCTCCTGCTGCTGCTGCTGCCAACTCCTGCCAACTCCAGGGTGTGATTCATCCAATTTTTGGGCTCCTGAGGCCAACTCCAGTGTATATTTGGGCTCCTGCTGCTGCTACTGTCAACTCCTGCCAACTCCAGGCTGTGATTCATCCAATTTTTGGGCTCCTGAAGCCAACTCCAGTGTATATTTGGGCTCCTGCTGCTGCTACTGTCAACTCCTGCCAACTCCAGGGTGTGATTCATCCAATTTTTGGGCTCCTGAAGCCAACTCCAGTGTATATTTGGGCTCCTGCTGCTGCTGCTGCCAACTTCTGCCAACTCCAGGGTGTGATTCATCCAATTTTTGGGCTCCTGAAGCCAACTCCAGTGTATATTTGGGCTCCTGCTGCTGCTGCTGTCAACTCCTGCCAACTCCAGGGTGTGATTCATCCAATTTTTGGGCTCCTGAAGCCAACTCCAGTGTATATTTGGGCTCCTGCTGCTGCTGCTGCCAACTTCTACCAACTCCAGGGTGTGATTCATCCAATTTTTGGGCTCCTGAAGCCAACTCCAGTGTATATTTGGGCTCCTGCTGCTGCTGCTGCCAACTCCTGCCAACTCCAGGGTGTGATTCATCCAATTTTTGGGCTCCTGAGGCCAACTCCAGTGTATATTTGTGCTCCTGCTGCTGCTACTGTCAACTCCTGCCAACTCCAGGCTGTGATTCATCCAATTTTTGGGCTCCTGAAGCCAACTCCAGTGTATATTTGGGCTCCTGCTGCTGCTACTGTCAACTCCTGCCAACTCCAGGGTGTGATTCATCCAATTTTTGGGCTCCTGAAGCCAACTCCAGTGTATATTTGGGCTCCTGCTGCTGCTGCTGCCAACTTCTGCCAACTCCAGGGTGTGATTCATCCAATTTTTGGGCTCCTGAAGCCAACTCCAGTGTATATTTGGGCTCCTGCTGCTGCTGCTGCCAACTTCTGCCAACTCCAGGGTGTGATTCATCCAATTTTTGGGCTCCTGAAGCCAACTCCAGTGTATATTTGGGCTCCTGCTGCTGCTGCTGCCAACTTCTGCCAACTCCAGGGTGTGATTCATCCAATTTTTGGGCTCCTGAAGCCAACTCCAGTGTATATTTGGGCTCCTGCTGCTGCTGCTGCCAACTTCTGCCAACTCCAGGGTGTGATTCATCCAATTTTTGGGCTCCTGAAGCCAACTCCAGTGTATATTTGGGCTCCTGCTGCTGCTGCTGTCAACTCCTGCCAACTCCAGGGTGTGATTCATCCAATTTTTGGGCTCCTGAAGCCAACTCCAGTGTATATTTGGGCTCCTGCTGCTGCTGCTGCCAACTTCTGCCAACTCCAGGGTGTGATTCATCCAATTTTTGGGCTCCTGAAGCCAACTCCAGTGTATATTTGGGCTCCTGCTGCTGCTGCTGTCAACTCCTGCCAACTCCAGGGTGTGATTCATCCAATTTTTGGGCTCCTGAAGCCAACTCCAGTGTATATTTGGGCTCCTGCTGCTGCTGCTGTCAACTCCTGCCAACTCCAGGGTGTGATTCATCCAATTTTTGGGCTCCTGAAGCCAACTCCAGTGTATATTTGGGCTCCTGCTGCTGCTGCTGCCAACTTCTGCCAACTCCAGGGTGTGATTCATCCAATTTTTGGGCTCCTGAAGCCAACTCCAGTGTATATTTGGGCTCCTGCTGCTGCTGCTGCCAACTCCTGCCAACTCCAGGGTGTGATTCATCCAATTTTTGGGCTCCTGAGGCCAACTCCAGTGTATATTTGGGCTCCTGCTGCTGCTACTGTCAACTCCTGCCAACTCCAGGCTGTGATTCATCCAATTTTTGGGCTCCTGAAGCCAACTCCAGTGTATATTTGGGCTCCTGCTGCTGCTACTGTCAACTCCTGCCAACTCCAGGGTGTGATTCATCCAATTTTTGGGCTCCTGAAGCCAACTCCAGTGTATATTTGGGCTCCTGCTGCTGCTGCTGCCAACTTCTGCCAACTCCAGGGTGTGATTCATCCAATTTTTGGGCTCCTGAAGCCAACTCCAGTGTATATTTGGGCTCCTGCTGCTGCTGCTGTCAACTCCTGCCAACTCCAGGGTGTGATTCATCCAATTTTTGGGCTCCTGAAGCCAACTCCAGTGTATATTTGGGCTCCTGCTGCTGCTGCTGCCAACTTCTGCCAACTCCAGGGTGTGATTCATCCAATTTTTGGGCTCCTGAAGCCAACTCCAGTGTATATTTGGGCTCCTGCTGCTGCTGCTGCCAACTCCTGCCAACTCCAGGGTGTGATTCATCCAATTTTTGGGCTCCTGAGGCCAACTCCAGTGTATATTTGGGCTCCTGCTGCTGCTACTGTCAACTCCTGCCAACTCCAGGCTGTGATTCATCCAATTTTTGGGCTCCTGAAGCCAACTCCAGTGTATATTTGGGCTCCTGCTGCTGCTACTGTCAACTCCTGCCAACTCCAGGGTGTGATTCATCCAATTTTTGGGCTCCTGAAGCCAACTCCAGTGTATATTTGGGCTCCTGCTGCTGCTGCTGCCAACTTCTGCCAACTCCAGGGTGTGATTCATCCAATTTTTGGGCTCCTGAAGCCAACTCCAGTGTATATTTGGGCTCCTGCTGCTGCTACTGTCAACTCCTGCCAACTCCAGGGTGTGATTCATCCAATTTTTGGGCTCCTGAAGCCAACTCCAGTGTATATTTGGGCTCCTGCTGCTGCTGCTGCCAACTTCTGCCAACTCCAGGGTGTGATTCATCCAATTTTTGGGCTCCTGAAGCCAACTCCAGTGTATATTTGGGCTCCTGCTGCTGCTGCTGCCAACTTCTGCCAACTCCAGGGTGTGATTCATCCAATTTTTGGGCTCCTGAAGCCAACTCCAGTGTATATTTGGGCTCCTGCTGCTGCTGCTGCCAACTTCTGCCAACTCCAGGGTGTGATTCATCCAATTTTTGGGCTCCTGAAGCCAACTCCAGTGTATATTTGGGCTCCTGCTGCTGCTGCTGTCAACTCCTGCCAACTCCAGGGTGTGATTCATCCAATTTTTGGGCTCCTGAAGCCAACTCCAGTGTATATTTGGGCTCCTGCTGCTGCTGCTGTCAACTCCTGCCAACTCCAGGGTGTGATTCATCCAATTTTTGGGCTCCTGAAGCCAACTCCAGTGTATATTTGGGCTCCTGCTGCTGCTGCTGCCAACTTCTGCCAACTCCAGGGTGTGATTCATCCAATTTTTGGGCTCCTGAAGCCAACTCCAGTGTATATTTGGGCTCCTGCTGCTGCTGCTGCCAACTTCTGCCAACTCCAGGGTGTGATTCATCCAATTTTTGGGCTCCTGAAGCCAACTCCAGTGTATATTTGGGCTCCTGCTGCTGCTGCTGTCAACTCCTGCCAACTCCAGGGTGTGATTCATCCAATTTTTGGGCTCCTGAAGCCAACTCCAGTGTATATTTGGGCTCCTGCTGCTGCTGCTGTCAACTCCTGCCAACTCCAGGGTGTGATTCATCCAATTTTTGGGCTCCTGAAGCCAACTCCAGTGTATATTTGGGCTCCTGCTGCTGCTGCTGCCAACTTCTGCCAACTCCAGGGTGTGATTCATCCAATTTTTGGGCTCCTGAAGCCAACTCCAGTGTATATTTGGGCTCCTGCTGCTGCTGCTGCCAACTCCTGCCAACTCCAGGGTGTGATTCATCCAATTTTTGGGCTCCTGAGGCCAACTCCAGTGTATATTTGGGCTCCTGCTGCTGCTACTGTCAACTCCTGCCAACTCCAGGCTGTGATTCATCCAATTTTTGGGCTCCTGAAGCCAACTCCAGTGTATATTTGGGCTCCTGCTGCTGCTACTGTCAACTCCTGCCAACTCCAGGGTGTGATTCATCCAATTTTTGGGCTCCTGAAGCCAACTCCAGTGTATATTTGGGCTCCTGCTGCTGCTGCTGCCAACTTCTGCCAACTCCAGGGTGTGATTCATCCAATTTTTGGGCTCCTGAAGCCAACTCCAGTGTATATTTGGGCTCCTGCTGCTGCTGCTGCCAACTTCTGCCAACTCCAGGCTGTGATTCATCCAATTGTTGGGCTCCTGAAGCCAACTCCAGTGTATATTTGGGCTCCTGCTGCTGCTGCTGTCAACTCCTGCCAACTCCAGGGTGTGATTCATCCAATTTTTGGGCTCCTGAAGCCAACTCCAGTGTATATTTGGGCTCCTGCTGCTGCTGCTGCCAACTCCTGCCAACTCCAGGGTGTGATTCATCCAATTTTTGGGCTCCTGAGGCCAACTCCAGTGTATATTTGGGCTCCTGCTGCTGCTGCTGTCAACTCCTGCCAACTCCAGGGTGTGATTCATCCAATTTTTGGGCTCCTGAAGCCAACTCCAGTGTATATTTGGGCTCCTGCTGCTGCTGCTGCCAACTTCTGCCAACTCCAGGGTGTGATTCATCCAATTTTTGGGCTCCTGAGGCCAACTCCAGTGTATATTTGGGCTCCTTCTGCCCCTCATAGTGATGCCACTTCAACTCTCTGCAATTGTGCCGCTCTGCGATTCTATTAGCGATGCCTCTGATCTGCATGTGATATTTCTTAAAAGTATTATTTAACTAACCCAGCACGCATCCTGTGCGTGTTACAGCAAGGCTGAATGGTTTACAACCCTATTGAGGCTGTAGGAGGCTCAGAAATAGCCGTTTTTAATAGCGATTCGTCGCGAATTTATTCGGGTCGAAACGATTTTTGTCGGAAAATTCGGCGAATCAGTCGAATCGAATTTTTCAAAAGTTCGCTCATCTCTAAATATAACCTTTGAAATAAAGTTAATTCCTGGGAGTATTTTTAAGGATGCAGTTGGAATCACAAGATTCTCTATTTTATCAAATATGGAAATAAAAAAACAGCCCCATTAAACTCCGGAAACTTCACATGAAAGCACATCAGTAAAGCACACAAAGCACAAATGTCCCTGCAATAACATTTACCTTATATCTGTTCTCCAATCTGCAAGTAGTGATTCATGCAAACCGTAATTTTCACCAAGTCAAATCTTCTTCTCAAGCTTAATTAAACAATTATATTTTGTCATTAGCATTTATTCAGCCAGACAGAAATGAGACTAGAATACTGAAAAGATGATACCCCTTTTAGATTTTTAGCCAATGCTTATGAACCTAGTCTTGTGTTACTTAATTTTAAGAGAAGATATTTAAATCACTGTGTAGATCTTACAAATATTAGCACTGTACTGTAGTTTAGTGGAGCAGGCCCATTTGACAATCTACAATACAGTTACCTATGACTAACCATAGACACACAGCAATGTGCAAATCTCCGCGGGACAGTTACCTATGACTACCTATAAAATATCACTCTTGCTGTAGGCTTTATCGTGCATACTCATACAGAGGCTTTAGGCTGCTATGACGATTGGGTGATCTTTTCACCAAGGGATTTTGTGCCTAGTGAGGACCATGTGATCTGCCCAGGGTGCATTGATGTTGATGTTGTGCCATGATGATCTTGAGTGATCAGCCTCCAGAGATGGTTGCCATAGGGGGAAATTGTTGGAAGGGCAGCTCCCAATTCTTCAGCAGGCTATCCGATTTCTCCACTCCAGTTGTCCAGTTGGACATAGCCATATCAAGTCCCTAGTTTTCCAGGGACTATCTGGTTTTGTAGCCCATCACCTAACCCTATCACCCAGCACTTTATTTTAGGAAGCATGTATGTTAGATGGGAGGCTTGTGTTTTGTTTCTTGTAGCATAGGTAGTAGCATAGGGGTGTGTGTGTTAGGTCAGAAAAGTGTGTAAATATTATGCATTGTAATACCTTTACATATATACCTTTAGATATCCACCCTGCATATTATTTATGGAAATTTCCACGCGCATGCAAAAAGTCACTCCTCTAAACCAAACCTCGTCATGTTCATCTCCCTA
>JAQIHN010000799.1:0-25176 GCA_027917425.1 Gastrophryne carolinensis
AAAACTATCACTGCCACCACATAGTGTGACCAGAGAGGAGGGAGGGTTTCATAGCTGCAGAGAGAGGCAGCCAGTCAGGACATCTGGGAAAGGAGTGGGGGCGTTCTCGGTCCACTGAAGGTTCATTGAGGGACCAGTTCAGCAGGGTGGAGACCAAAAGCTGAACAAGTAGTAGACTGACATAGCAGGAAGGAGAGCGCTGGAGGGACCAGTGGACTCCATCTAGCCCATGTGACACCCCCAGGCTTAAAAGACAAGAAGAGAATACTAAATTGGTTGTACTGTTTTTTGGTTGCACTTAAAACTTGAAGGGAAAAGCTTTGGTTTGAACTATGCATTTTGCTCCTTTTTTATTGTTATTATTTGGATTTTTACATTCAACAATACATTAATTTCAGCACCGCTTTGATACAGCAGGGCTGAGTGTAGAGCCCAGCACAGAGCCCACTTCACCTGGAGCCTATGCTATCTCTTGTCAGCACTGCTGCTTGTAGCACCCCACTCCATTACCTGCCTCCCCATACTTGACTTTATTGTACCAAAGCCCATGGTATTGTACTGGAATGCTAAAGCCTAGGCATCATGTCTGGGGGGCATACCCACCCAAGTCATCTTATCTGACTCTTTCTTCAGTCTGATCACTTTAAGAATGGCCACCCCCCCCCCCTTCTCGTGCATGATCTGTCCCTCCAATCCTGAAATCACAGCTATGGAGCGCATAGCTGACTAGCTAGGAAACACATTTGGAGGCAGGGCTAATGGTTAAATGGTATGTTATGAGCTGACAGAATAAAATCCCAAGCAATTTTTTCCCTCAATCCACCCCTTAAATATGTTTTCATGCTAGCTTGGTCTTTGCTAATGAGGTTCGCTGTGCAAGAATTCAGGACAGTGCCATGCAAACATGCATATACAGTCACAATCCGACAAAAGAGGGCTGTGACCTATTGGAAACCAGCTGGGATATCAGCCCAAATGTTTTTTTGCACTCACAATGTTTTACATTAAAACAAATATCATCTCTCTATTATTGCAGATGACACCTAGATATGAAGCACAGTGCAGTCCACTGAAGACATTCACAGGCTTCAGGCTGACCTGAACACTTTGAGTGTCTGGGTATCTACTTGGCAAATGAAGTTCAATGTGGATAAATATAAAGTAATGCACTGGAGGTGTAATAATCTGCAAGCCACATATGTCCTTGTGGGAGTATGCTGGGGGGTCACTTGTTAAGAAGAATCTGGAGGTACTGGTAGAACACAGGCTAAATAACAGCATGCAATGTCTAGCAGCTGCTTCCAAGGCGGTCAAGATATTATCATGCATCAAAAGAGGCATGGAATTACAGGATAGGGTTGTAATATTGCCATTTTACAAGGCACTGGTGCACCCTCAGCTGGAATATGCCATCCAGTTCTGGGCACAGTTCATAGAAAGGAGAAAGTTTTCTCTGCTCTTTATGGACTTCCATTACATACTCATGTTGACTCATCGATGAGCCGAGTTTCTCGGCCAGGCACTACCTGGCTAAAATTTTAGTCCTGTTGATGTTGATGGTAGAGGAGATATATGCATGAACTGTTGAGGGTAGAGAAGTTATATGCATTGAGTAATGAAAAGGCAAGACAAAATGACACTAAATATGTGATGTATAACTATAATAAATATATGTGAAGACAAAAACAATAAGTCTAATAACCCAAATTGCACTCACACAGCCCCATTTCCATGCTATGGAATATCTTACCGAATACAATAAACTTTTCAATTTCTTACAATGCAAGCTAAAATATATTAGGAAAAATAATAATAATAATAATAATAATAAGGAATGTCAAAGAAAACAATACAGGAATGTACACTTTGCTTTATTGGCTAAACCTTGGAATAGCAATCAGATCAATATTCTATGAAACCCCCCAGATCACCAAAGGTAACATACCCCTTCACGGCCACTTGCCCAATCAGCGTGCTCGGAGACAATGATGTCACATCAGCTAAGCCTTCATCTAAGGCCAGCGGCTCTGAGCATGCTGGCGGCTCGTACATGCGGTGTTGGACCAGAAAGCAAGGTAGGTGTATGGGGCGATCTGGGGGTTTCACACAGCAGGGCACCCCGATTTTGGATGCCTCGGGGGGAGGGAATCGATTGGCCCAGGAATCTTATAGATCGTAGAGGTTTTGGTCCACTTTAAAGTGTTATAATTAAAGGGGTAGTACACCCCTTGTAGAGAATAGAGAGGGCAGGGCATTGCCTCCATGACTGATGGCAGAGGGGCATGATGCCCACACATGTCGATGACTTGGGATCATGCTAGGCTGGCGTGGGATATAATCAGACAAATCAGCTCTGGGGCGGTGGTGAGGGTCTTACAAAATTAGGACAGCAAAGTGGTGATGGCAATGTAGTATCTGAGAAATGTTATACAATCATCCCAATTCGTAGGAAGGGGAGGCGAGAAGAAGCCAGTAATTACAGACCAGTAAGTTCAACATCTATTGTGGTAAAAGTAATGGAAACTCCCTTGAAAAAACAGATAATTTCCCATCTAAAAATTAACAACCTGTTGTACCCGAAACAGCACAGCTTTTCTGAAGACAGATCATGTCAGACTAATCTTAGGCCCTTATTTATGAAGGAATAGCGACAGGTAGCGACTGGTGAGCAGCCGGTAATGACGGGCCCCGCCACGAGAACGCCGGCTCCCCACCACAATCACACATTTATCAAGGCAATCCTGCTTAGCGACTGAGATAGCGCCATATAGCCACTCATTCATCATTATTCCAGCCTCAGCCCACAGCGCCAGCGTCCGACCTTGAACAGCGACAGGTATGACCTCTCGCTACCTGGCGCTCTCCAATGCATTTCAATGGAACAATCTTTAAATATTCATAATTAATTGTTATTAATGTTTTTTTTTTTTTTTTAAATGTGAAAAATTCTGTGACCACTTCTGCCATTTTAAATAATTTTTTTAAGGTAAAAAAAATAAAAATTAAAAAATGTACAGAATTGATATTACAGGTCTGATATTAATGTATTCATATTACAAAATTATTATAAAAACTTGTTTTTTTGGTTTCCAAAAATATGGTTGTTTGGGGGTTAAAAAACTACTTTTAACCCATCACCGCCAGCACTCTGGGGTTTAAACATGCATTTTACAGCGCGAGAATTTTTTGAGCTTGATTTGTTAATGAATATGGTGGAAGCCGGTCGCTCTGACCAGTCGCTATCATGCGCTCCCATACAGCGCGGAACCTGACAAATAGCGACTCCTCACCCAATATTCAACATTACGGCAAACCGACTGAATCGCTATCAAGTACCGAACAATGGCCAAGCACAGCGACTACTAGCGGGCGCTCTGAAAATGCCGATACAGTCGCTCAACTGTCGCTACTTGCCGCTGTTAATGAATCGGCCTCCCCCTGATTTATTTGACAAGGTCACTAAAGTGTTGGATGAAAGTGGTGCTGTGGCTATCGCTTATCTGGATTTTTGACACTGTACCACATAAAGAGCTCATAGATAAGTTTTTGAAGTTAGGACTCAATCCCTGGACAGTTCAGTGGATTTCCAGCTAGCTGAAGGATAGGTATCAGAGTGTTATTGTTAATGGTGTGCAATCTGAAGAGAAGCGAGTTAAAAGTAGTGCACCCCAAGGCTCAGTCCTTGGCCCCATTTGTTTTAATATGTATGTAAGTGACATAGGAAAAGGTTTGGTTGGAAAAGTTTTCCTGTTTGCTAATGATACAAAGGTGAGTAATAGGGTGGATATTCCTGGAGGAGTCTGCAACATGGAAAATGATTTAGCTTTACTGGATAAATGGTAAAAAACTGTGGAAACTGGAGTTTAATGTCTCTAAATGTAAAATCATACATTTGGGTAGAAGGAATCCCTGCTCTGAGTGCCGTATGGACAGTACTGTGTTAGCCAGGACTTTGGAGGAAACAGATTTAAGGATACTGATTACTGAAAGCTGCAAGATGGTTGGACAATGTAGCCAGGCCATAGGAAAGCAAGCAGGATGCTCAGCTGCATAGCTCGAGGCATCACCAGCAGGAATAGGGAGGTTGTGATGCTGCGGTATAGAACGCTGGTGAGGTCGGTCAGCTAGATCTTTCCTGCAAAAAGACATTATTCAAATAGAATGGGTCTAAATGGTAGAAGGACTTAAACTTAAAGAGGAACATTAGGGTAAAACACAAGTGTAGACGATCCCCCCCCCCCCCATTGGGCTCTGCTTACCTTTTAGATGTTGCGGTCGCTTGATGCCGCAGCATCCGTCTGCCCGATTCTCTCCCCACTGCTGGCTAGGCCTCCTCTTAAAAGTCCTGCTCCACTCAGTGAAGTCTCCTGGCTTTTCATCGCCTCCCCTTGCATTCTATTCATGGGCACTGGGCAGGCACGAGATAGGGACACACACGCAGTGCCTTATGGGATGCAAGATGGGGCTGCCCGTCGGGAGGTTGCCCGGAATCTGATGGACCTAGAAGATGGATTCCCCGTTGAGGTGAGTAAAAACTGCCCAAAACTAAAACCGGAGAGAGAGGGGCAACAGTCCAGTGAGGTTTGAGGTAGGTGCTCCTCTTTAAAACGTATCAGGAGAGACTTAATGCACAGTCTAGAGGTAAGAAGGGAGAGATAGGACATGATTGACACCTTTAACCCTTTAAGTGCCAGCCTACCTGGAGTTTTTTGTCACACTCTGTTGACAGACCATTTTGCACTATTTTGCGCTCCCCATGTTCAAATGTGATTTTTGAAGGGATTTCCCAGGAAAATTATATATTGTTTTTTTCAGCAGAGTCTGAGCTTTAACATGAAATGTCTTGTTTGTCATTTTTAGGTGTATTCTCAATATTTTTTGGCGAAATATGTGCAAAAAATTTTAAAAAAAATCTATTTGTAGTGTTTTTTTGTAATAAAAAATGTAAGTTTGTCAATAAAATCTTATTGTGTGTGAAATCCCAATTTCTCCCGGTTACAGCAGTACCACATATGTATTGGTAGACACCCTTTCCTGCCCAGGAGACTCCCCCAAACTGAAACAGAGCTTTAGGGGATTTTCAGAAAAAATACAACTGTGATATACGCTATGCACACCTTGCAGTTTTTCCTGAAAAACAACCCTTTACATTTGAATACCCCCCACAAACTATATATTCTCTGGAAGTACACACCTCAGGCTTTCTATTTGTACCAGGCTTGTTGATGTGGCCACAGTTTTCTGGAAGTAATCCCTCAATGTATTCTTTGGTTGCAAAGAGTTTCCCTAAAAAAAGGATAAAAAAGCAGGATCAAAGCCACATTTTCCTAAAAAAACTATATACAAACAAGAAAAAACAAGTATAATCTGAAAAAGCAACATCCCCCGAACAGAAAGATACCCAACATGCATAGGTTCTGTCAAGGGAAGAGCTGCCAAACACCCAAAAGTAAAGCATGAGCATAACGGTAATTTTTCTTGAAAATGTCAGCTCTGCAAAGTGCGCACCTTGTGATTTTTCAACCAAAACAACCCTTTACATTTGGAATATCCCCCATAAACCATATATTCCCTGAAAGTACACATGTTTAGCTTTCTAAACGTACCCAGCTTGTTGTAGTGGGCTCATCTTTCTGGAATTGATCCCTCAAAGAATTCTTTGGTTGCGCAGGGTTTCCCTAAAAAATGTATAAAAAGCTGAATAAAAAACACCTTTTCCTAAAATATAAATATGCAAACAAGAAAAAACAAGCTAAGTCTGAAAGCGCAAGGTCCCCCGAACAGAACAATAACCCAACATGCAGAGGTACTATTAACCCTTTTAATTGCCAGCCTACTTGAGATTTTGTCACCCTCTGTTGACAGGTCCTTTTCCCCATTTTGCGCCATGTTTTGCAACGTTTTTGCTGGAATTTTCAGGAAAATTATATATATATTTTTTGCAGCAGAGTTTAGTCTTTAACATGAAATGTCTTGTTTGTAAATTTTATTAATTATTAAGTAAAAAAAAATAAATAAATAAACATTTTTTTTTAGAAAATTGCCTCCTTTATTTTAAATAAAAAATTTATTTTATTAGGGAAAACCATATTGCACGTGAAAGCCCCATTTCTACCGATTAGAACGGTACCACATATTTATTTTTTTGGGGGGGGATTTTTAAGGGTTAAAAACCCTTAAAAATCCAAAAAAAAAGACATGGGGCCCCCCTTACCCAAAGTAACCAGCCCGGGACCAGCTATGCAGGGGTTGTAGGAACAGAGCGCAGGGGCCAGCTTTTGTGGCCCCTGGCCCTGCAGGCTACAAGCCTGCATAGCCCGTGGCCACGGGCTCTTCTGCCCCCCCCCCCGGCCTTTGGGGAGGCAGGTAATGGGGGTGCCGGGGGTTAATGGCAAGTCACCAGCTAGTGCAGGTGACTTGCCATCCCCCCAGCCTTGAGAAATGGTATAGGGGTCTCATGGACCCCTTACCAGTTCACAAGGGGTTAAATGTAAAAAAAAAACACACCACACAGAGAAAAATATTTTATTATTATTTTTTTTTTAATACTTACCTATCATCCATACTGGAGCACTCTGTCCCTCGGCGATCACTGGCTTCTGCTCACTTGCTAGAAACCTTTTATAGCTGCTGGATGACAGAACACAAAAGGGTTAATTAAAAAAAATGGGGGGGACCCCATTTTTTGGGGGAATTTTAAGGGTTAAAAACCCTTAAAAATAAAACAAAAAATTACGTAGGGCCCCCCCTACCCAGCATTACCAACCCGGGCCAGCTATGGGGGCTTGTAGAACAGGGCACAGGGGCCAGCATTGGTGGCCCCTGGCCCTGCAGGCTACTAGCCCACATAGCCACTAAGTGGCCCGGGCCCTTCTGCCCCCCCGGCCGTTGGGGAGGCAGGTAATGGGGGGCTGGGGGTTAATGGCAAGTCACCCACTAGCCGCAGGTGACTTGCCAGACCCAGAGCCTTGTGAGCTGGTATAAGGGGTCTCATGGACCCCTTACCAGCTCACAAAGGGTTAACTGTGAAAAAAAAAATAACACCACACAAGTAATAAAAGTATTTTATTAAAAAAAAAAAAAAAAATTTTTTACTGTACTTACCTCTGATTGTAAGCTCTTGTCCCTCGCCGCTCTGATGACAGATGCCGGTGATCGGCATCCAGAGAAGGGGGAGGCAGGAGATCAGAGGATCTCCTGCCACCTCCTTCCCCGGCACTGATCACTGCCATCTGACAGCTGAGAAGGCTGAAGCCGGAGATCGGGGCCGGGATGATGTCTGTAGCCCCGCCCCCAAGGGGTGGGGTTTAGCGGAAAGATGGCGGCCGCCATCGAGGAGGAAAGAGGAGAGAGCCTCCCGGGCTCAGGGGCGGGGCTTTAATACTATCAGTTTGTGTTTCCTGTTTAGGTAGAGGACATGATTGCTAAGCCGTCCTGGATGAGGCTGGGGAAATATTATTTTACAGGGAGATTAGTAGAAGGTTGGAATTTAGCAGAGAATTTGAATTTAAACATGGCTGGGATAAACATACATCTATCCTAGGATAAAGAGAAAATACAGTATACACATAAGGGCAGACCAGATGAACTGTATTGTCTCCCTCTGACGTCAACCTTCTTTGTTTCTATGTATATTATAATTGTGATCAGTAAGGCCTCTTTGATCAAATGTTAGTTGATAGACATTTAACAATCAGACAGTGGGGTCGTCCGGGCTCACTCCATATATTGTTTCGGGGTGAAAACTAGACACAACCATCTTCTCCGCTCTCAACAGAAAATCCTGACAGTGGAGCTGTGCTCAACAAAGTGTGAGTATAACTGTTTAGCCTTGCTTTTTTTTTTTTAATTCTTTATTTATTTTTAATAAAGAGACAAGTAATTAAGTACAACTTTGCAAAATTACAGAGCCATTCCTCACGCACAAAAAACAGAGGACAAATATGTACTATTAATTATTAAGGCTATTAATGTAACAGATGCGGACTTATGATATAAAATATATCCGCTCCAGTTTGCATCCGCACCTAGTTATCCCCCTAGTCCGGTGGCGCCCCCCGGCGACCCATCAGTCAGTCCCCGCGGAGGGCCACACCCTGTAGAGGGATTCTGTAATGTTCTGTTCACTGTATTCTGCACGGAACTCCTTCCTATGAAGCAGAGTGGCTCAAACTAAACTTATGTATAGAAGAACGAGCGAGACACAAAGAAGAAAGGAAAAGACGAAAGGGAGAAGAAAAAGAAGAAGAGGGGAAATTGGGGGAGGGAAGATAGGGGGGAAGTTGCTCTGGGGGGGGGGGGGGCAAATATCAAATCGCTTTCCAAGAAAATTATCGGTGCATCTCTAACCCTCCTCTTCAGCTCACTTTGAACCTACTACCAGATCAGGGCGGTCCCGGTTGTTAGCTGTTCCTAAAGGTCTTGGGGGGGGTAGACTCCATAAGCTGCTTAAATCTTTCTGTCTCCCTGAAGAGGAATCACGGCGTCCACGTCAACAAAAACTGCTGCATGCTCTCATGGAGCGGTGAGTTCCTCCATCTCCAATACATGATCTCCCCGACCCAATCCGCCACCGAGGGTACCGCTTCGGATCTCCACAGCCTAGGTCGCCTTAGCTGCATTTATGAGATAAGAAGCGACTTCTTATAAGTCTTCAGGGGGGCATCCGCCAAGTGCAAAAGAAGCAGAGAGGGGTCCTGGGCCACCGAGTGCCCCACAATCTTCTCAGAGATTCCAGCCACAGATCGCCAAAAAGGAGCGATCTTAAGGCATTCCCAAAAGATGTGAAAGAAGCTACCAACCACTCTCTAGCACTTGAGGTAAAAGCGTAACCGACCGTTCCGGGGTGCAGTACCACCTTGTGATGCATTTGTAGTTTGTTTCCTGTATCTTGGAGGAGACAGAGGTTTTATGTGTTGCTATAAAGATGTACCTCCACTGCTCATCCATCAGGTCCCTCTCCAGGTCCCTCTCCCAGTCCGCAAAAAAGCGAGGTGCCCCCCCTCCCCGGCACCACCCAGGAGAGCGTACAGTTGAGAAATCAGCCTCATCGGGGGGTCTTTTGCCCTTGCTAGCTGCTCAAAGGGCCCTAAGGAACACCTGCTTAGGCCCCAAACTCAAGATGAAGCCGTCGAACAGACGGGTATCCCATTTTTCCCTTAGGTCTTCCAGTCGCGCCCACCCAGTGGACAGGAAAAGGTCCATCCCTCTCGGGACACCCCTCTCCACAAAGCTCCCACAAAGACGAGGGAGAATGCCTATGGGGAGGTACGGATTATGCACTAATGGCACCAGGGGGGGTCGGCCACTGGGATATCTCCTGCCTGTCTCTAAGCTTATTGAAGATTCCTAGGGTAGTTGATATAAGCGGATGGTCTCTGCAGAGGGCTTTCCCCGACTTCAGTGGAGTACATAGCCATGTCGCCTCCAGGATCACCCATTTCTTCCTAGCCTCATGATGGTGCCAGTCTATTATACGCTGGAGGTGTACCGCGCTAATATTGCAGTAAATCTGAACAGGCCAACTCACCCGATTGTTTTGGCTTAAAAGAAGTTGCAGCTTCAACCTTGATTTAGGTCCCTGCTAAATGAACTGAAGATCGAGTTTAGGGATTTAAAGTATGCCCTGGGGATTTGAATCGGGAGGGTTTGGAGCAGGTATAGTATCTTTGTGAGGACCGTCATCTTAAGAATACTGCTCCTACCCAGCCACGAGAAGGTGGGGAGGTCCCAGTTCGCCAGATCATTTTTAAGTTTAGATAAAAGAGGGCCAAAATTCGCTGCATAAATCCCGTCTACCGTTTTCGTGAACTTAGTACCTAAGTATGTGATGGCTGAAGGGGGCCATTTAAAGGGGAAAGATGCCCGCAAATGGGCCTCCACATCTCTTGAGGTTCACCCCCAGAGCCTCTGATTTATCGTAATTTATTTTCAGAAAGGACAGCCTGCCGAACCGCTCAAATTCTTTCAATAGTATGGGTAGGCCTACTGCCAGGTTTGCGAGAAAAAACAGGAGATCGTCCGCATATGCCCAGACCTTATGTGTAGCCGAACCCACCTCGATCCCTTGGATATTCTACACAAAAAGGGCTCCATGGATAAGGCAACAATCAGCGGGGAAAGTGTCATTCCTTATGTCCACTCGACCCAATAGAGCGCCGGTAATCTTGATTCTAGCAGATGGGTCCGAGTTTAAGGCCATGATCATCTGCATAGCGTTAGACCCCAGACCAATATGCTCCAAGACTGCTCTGATGAAATGCCAATTTACCCGGTCAAAGGCCTTCTCGGCATCAGTGGACAGCAAGTGGACAGCAAGTCAGCTGATTCTCCAATCTGTTTAATCCTATGCAAAAGATTAAGGACTCTGGTCATATGAAGCCCGGGATGAAGCCTGACTGGTCACCATCCACTTCGCCAGGATTTTTGCGAACAGCTTGAGATCCACATTCAATAGCGAGGTGGGCCTATAGCTTCCACAAGAAAGTGGGTCCTTTCCAGGTTTCCGGATAATCATGACATAAGCGGATAGCTCTTCGTTCGGGATGGTGGCTGGATCAGGGGTTGCAATTAGTGAGTTAAAGGCCAAAAGAAAGTGCGGGGCAAGAAGCAGGAGAAACTGCTTATAGTAGGCGATGGAAAATCCGCCTGGCCCGGGTGACTTCCCATTTGGCGATCCCTTGACTGCAGTGCTAAACTCCTCTAGGGAGATTGAGCTCTCCAGCGCCTCCCTCTCACTCTCCCGGACCACAGGCATTACAGATTCCTCTATATACCACTTGATCTGCTCTAGTCGGCCCTGATCCGGGTCCGCCCATTCAGGGTGAATATTATAGAGCTTCTGATAGAAGGACTGGAAGGTTCTTGCAATATCTGGGATGCTATGAAGCTTTTTTTGCTGCCCATCCACAATTGCCTCTACAAAGTTTAATGTTTGCTGTTTCCTAAGGGCCCTAGCCAAAAGTGCACTACTCTTATTCCCCCATTCAAAATATAACCTTTTACATCGCTTAATAATGTATGCAGCTCTTGAGGACAGCAGTGAATTTAGGGCCGCTCTGGCCTCATTGGGCGCTAGCAGATTAGTTTTGGCTAACGATGTTTTATGCAATCTTTCCAGCTCCCGAACCTTCTCAAGTCGCCTCTGGAGTTTCTGCTCCCGGTCCCTCTTCATCGAAGTGGCGTGCCTAATGAGCGCGCCCCTGATGATTGCTTTGTGGGCTTGCCAATTATGAAACGGAGAGGTGTCCACGCTTTTATTGAGCTCAAAATAGGCTTTAATAACATTTTGAAGGTCCTGGACCAACGGCTCGTTCTGCAAAAGGGACTCGTTCAGACTCCACGTCCACTCCCCCCTCGATCCCTCCTTCAAGTTGATAGTGAGAGCGATTGGTGCATGGTCGGATAGGACCATGGGTTCTATTTTGGTGCTTAACAATTGGGGCAGCAAGCTATGGGATACCAGGACATAATCGATTCTGGAATACGAGGCATGAACTGCAGAGTAAAATGAGTAGTCTTTAGTAGTATGGTGACTGATACGCCAGGGATCACAGAGCTGAGCTCTCTGGAGGGATTTCTTTATTCTTTTCAGTGCCACGTACACCAGAGCCGACCGCCCCGTTGATGAATCCAGCAAGGGATCCAATGCCACATTTAAGTCTCCCCCAAGGATAATAGGACCCTCCTGCACCGCCATGAGCTTGTTTATAAAGTCCTCAACAAAAGTCACCTGCCCAGAGTTGGGGGCATAAGCCACCGCCAGAGTGTACCTTTTATTGTACAGGGAGCCTTTAAGAATCAGATACCTACCCTGCTCATCCATAATCCTATCGGAAACTCGAAAGGGGGTATTCCTAGCAATTAGTATCGCCACCCCTCTTGCTTTGACATCTGACGCACCCTCTTCGAACCTGGACATTGATGCTAAATCAAGGTTGGGGGATCCCCTGGGTCAGGAAGGATATCTGATGAGTGCTCTCCCAGGAACCCTTTTGATGGGTAGTAAAGGGAGGGGAAGGGGCCAAGGGGAAAGGGCTGGCCAATGGGGGGGGGGGGGAAGCAGTAAAAAGAAGATAGAAAAGGAGTATAGAGAGAGAATAAAGAGAAAATTATTATCTCCAAACTTCCAAACCTGTTAGAACTTGTTGTTGCCCAAGGCGGGCAGCACCCATGCCGGGGTAGGCGCGGGGGGGCCAACCGGTGAGCCGGGACCGACAACTTGGTACCGGCTCCCGCTCAGCAACGCCCCTCACGCACCTAAAGTGTGGGGACCGAGAGGCCACATACCAGTGGCGCCAGCAGCGTGTGTAGTAGTCAACAACTCCACCAGCGCGAGGTGAGTTGCCCACTCCCGGCAGTCAACCAAAGTGCAAAAGATATTAATCTTAAGAGCCCAATTGCATCATATAGGATACTAAAGCCCTGCCGTGATGCCCGTCCGGCCAAGGAGTCCGCGTCCACCTGGCGGGTGCGCCAGGGAGGGTGGAGGTCAAATGGTCCCCCCCATGAGGGGTGTCCAGGCCCCCGAGCCATAGGCCATAGGCCGAGCATGTTGGGCCGGGTCCGCGACCAAACAAGCGGCATGTTACATACTAAACCACAGCATATTTTACGGTGCAATCAAGGAAAAAAAGGAAAAAACATTATACGACCTGGTCAAGAAAGTCCAGAAAAAGAGGGTTCAGGTGGAACCCCCACTCAGGCAGACGACACAACCATCTCATGCTTAGTCGGGATTCACTGCAAGTCGACAGGCTGGGGACCGGACCCTCTTCTCAATTGCGAAGGGTAAGGGTCCGGGGAATATGAAAGCCAGTCCGGGACTCGGATGGGACGTAGGTCAAACTTGGTAAACAGGCCTGGCAGGTCTTCGTGCTTGCAGAGAGAAAAGGTCTTCCCTTGTTTGTAGGCGATTAGGGAAAAAGGAAACCCCCATCTGTAGCTGTTGTTGTTCTGCTTGAGGATCTTCAAGAGCGGCCAAAGAACCCTCCTCCTCGCTAAAGTAGATCTTGAAAGATCTAAAAGTGTAGGATGGCACCGTCAAAGTCCAGCGAACCTTTCCTTCTAGCCGCTGCCAAAATTGCTTCTTTTTCCTGGAAAAAATGTATCCTGCAAATAACATCCCTTGGAGGATCATTTTGATGAGGAGGTGGTGCAATTGCTCTGTGGGCTTGGTCTATCTCGATTTTGGAGTCACCACTCACTGGCTCCCCAAGTAACGTTGAAAAGATCTTCCGCTCGTGTCGCTTCGGGGAGCCCCCGTATGCGTATATTATTCCGTCGTTTGAGATTTTCTAAGTCCTCCAAATAGAGAGCCAATGCAGCGGTTGCTGATTCTTGCGCCTGTAGGCGGCACGTGAGATGTTGTATGGTGGAACTGTCCTCGTCCCGCTGCTGCTCAACACTCAGCAAGCCTAGTGTCCAGCTGCTTAAGATCACCCCGTAGGAGCCCCACCTCATCAGATTGCTTCTCGCTAATAGAGCGGGTGATCATGGAGAGGTCTTCCTTAGTAGGCAAAGATCGCAAGTGAGTCCAAATATCAGACAGGGTGCAGTCAGGGATGCCGCCCCCCCTTACCCGCAGCCTCCCCCATTCTCTCTACGGAGGGCCTCCTCAGCCGAACCCGATTCACGCGCAGATTCCGTGGGTTTGGATATGTTTTGGTTTAAGTCCCCTTAAGTAGTCGCAGTCGAGCTTCTTGTCTGGCCTCTGTTATTCTTAGCCTTGCTGCCCCCCCCCCATTGTCGGACGTCTTATCTTCAAGTGTAACCCGCTAAGGGCCCGAGTGCTCAATACTGATGGTGCAATTGGAACCCGTTCTGATTGATAGGGGAGAAGGGTGTCTAGGACGTCGATCAACTGCTCTTCCGATCAGACCTTCCATTGTGCGTCGCCCCGCCAAGAATCCGGTCTCCTAAGCACCAGCCCTGCAGAATAGGGGGGTCAAGAGGGCAACCCTTTTTTCACCCTTTTTCATTGGCCTTGACGCAGGCCGAGGGATCACAGGCGGCAATATGGCGGCCGCATGCTGCTTAAGACTGCAGCCAGGGACGGAAGCGGGACACCGGCCGCAGGAGCTTCAGCCGGCTAGTGAGGAGGGGAAGAGACCAGGCGGCATGGGGGGCTCCCAGAGGGTCCAGGACCAGATGCATCCTCCCGCTCCTCACCTCAGTGCAGCCTCCTCCCACCGGCGCTTCTGATCAGGGATGCGAGGGCCAAGATGGCGGCCGCTACCCCACCGCTCCACTTCCTGGCCGCCGATTCTTCTCAGCTGAGATTCCTAGGATGCTGAGTGCAGGGCTGAGGGACCCCAGTCATCTGACGGGCGTCCCTGGATTTTGGGCTAGCCTTGTTACAGGTAAGTGCCTATATTAAGCTGATATTACCGGGAGCAGGCTTCCTGTGTGTCTTCACTGCTCCATGGCAAGCTCCGCCCCCAGCCTTGCTTTAATGTCTATTGAATTGGGTTCCAGTCAACTATTATCAGGCTGGCTGTCTGTGGTCAAGGTGCAGAAGGTCAGTAGAACTAGGCAGAGCTGAATGTGTGGGCACGCCTAGCCCAGGAAGAAAGACCAATCAATGGGGTCCAAAATTTACTGGCAGGCCTGGTATTTACTGGAGCATCCCACAAGTAAAGACAGACTGTGCTGTAGATTCAACCAGGTTAATTCCTCAGAAAGTTGGAATCCACCAAGGACCAAGAGGTGAGGTGCTGGAGAGATGCAACTGAAAAGTAGTCATGTAAGCCGTGGTTAGAGGTCCAAAGTCCGTCCATCCTTTAATAAGGGGATAACTGGTCATGCACACTAGTAATACCTCCTGCGTGGACATAACGCATTGGGCATAATTGGTTCTGCTGATGTGAGCACATGCCTGAAAGTTGACCCTTAGAAACAAATCTGCTCATGCTTCTATTTTATGCTGGTGACACCACAGTGGCAGAACTGTAGGGAAGGTCCCTTTTGGTGAATTTAACAAGAACCAGGTGAGAAGGAGTGAGTAGCATATTATAGTATATAAATAGGGATGATCAAACCCACTAAAGTTCGAGTTCGACAAGTTTAGCCAAACTTGCCGCTAAAGTTCGGTTTGGGTCAAACTCGACTCGAACCCCATTGAAGTTGATGGGGACCTGAATTTGGAGAACCAAAAATGGCTGTCAAATGGGGGTAGCAAGGACTAGAGGGCTGCAAATCGAGGGCTTGCCCTCAAAAAATGGGCAGTCAAAAGTACTCAAAATAATAGCAGTTAACAAAAAAAATTGAGAAATAAATACATAAATAAAAAAAGAACATTTTTTGGGAAATTGCTCTGCACAAAATAGGCAAGAGAAAGTACTCAAAATAATAACAGAAAATTAAAACATTTAGGAAATACATACATATACATAGTTAAATAAAAAGAAAATATTCATTTTTTAAGGGTGTTGGGGGCCAAATTGGAGGGGGGGGGGGCACCTGGGTGATTGTCCTGCACAAAATGGGCTAGGGAAAGTAATCAAAATTCAAAATAATAAAAAATAAAAAAAAAAATGTAAGAAATACTTAAATTCATCAATCAATATATACATAAATGAGTAATTAAATAAATAATTAACCTCAATAAATAAAAATGTACATAAATAAGTGAATACATAGATAAATATATACATAAAGAGATAAATGAATTAATAAAAATAATACATTTTTTACAGGTTTTAGAGGTTTGTCTGGGGGTGGGAGGGAGGAGGAGGTGTTGGAAGTGGATGTGGTAGTATAAGCGGAAGAGACGGACGAGGTGGATGTGGAAGAGGTGGAGGAGGAGGTGGTAGCAAACACTTTAACCACTCACTCAGGTGCTGGCACAGCCAAGTCCTGTGGGATCCACACCTTGTTCATCTTAAGGAATATAAGCATGTCCACGTTGGCTGTGGATAGGTGGATCCTGCTATCGAGCATGACACCCCCTGCGGTGCTGAACACATTACCCAATACCCAGAGATGCGTTGACAGATAGTTACCATGCGAGTCAAAGTCTACCTCTTGGTACTACGGACCACATCCAATGGGGTTGGATGTGGCGGACAATGGTATAAGTTGTTCCAAATTGTGGTCATGCTCACCCTTTCCTGTAAGGTGGTGCTTGTGCCCCTGCTGCATTGGCGACCTGCTGCTCCTCCTCGGCCCCGTGCCACCACTGAGCCCATAAATTCAGCTGGGACCTCCACCAATACAGTTAAGTCTGTATTGTTTATCATGTATTTTGTCTCATCTGATTAACATCGTAAAATATGCAATTTAAGATGTGGTAAACTGTTGAGACACACATTAAAGACATCCTGTAACAGCTTGAGTACTGGCTTTTATCACAGGCCAGTCTTCCTCCTAAATATTTAAAAATGCCTAAAGCCACTGCCTTGATATGTTGTTATATTGTGTTGTGTTGTTTTAAACTTTGATAAAAACTGTTAAGCTGGGGGTGTACATGTCTTATGCATAACTCAAGCAGCTTTTTTTAAGACAGATGCTGTTAAAGGATGATTACTATAAAAGAAAAAAAAATGAGTGCATAGCATAAAGCTCTTTCTATTTAGGAGAAGGCTTTGTTTTACTCATCCGATTGATATTTCATGCACCTCATGTTGTGTAATCAACAAACAGGTGTTTGCTCCACCACTAGATCTTACACCTAATTTACTGCAGCACATAATACTTATCAAAATAATTTTATATGTGCTATAATGTGCTGCATTAAATTAGGTTGAATGTAGGAAGTGTAAAGCTGGAACTAGTACTGGATGGCTTTTTACACTGGTGTTGCATGAACATTGCATGAAATTATACAATTAAGAAGATCTCTGCTGATGTTATGAGCCAGATGAAGTGATGGAGTTTACATTTACATTTTCAGAGGATATAGATCGGTTTGAATAAGTGAAAATTATTATCTATATGTCTATTTCTTATTGGAGTCTGGTAGGCAATTTTCCATGTGGTGGAGGAAACACCTGTTTGTTGATTATACAAAACGAGGCTCATAAATTATCAATAGGATACGAAAAAGGAAGCCTTCTCCTAAATAGAAAGAACTTTATGCTCTGTGCTAGCTTTTTTCCCTTTTATACAATCTTTTTTGGACTATCATACAAGTCTAAGAGCACGTTGGAGCAGCAAAACAGTTTACTTGTCATAACTACATTTTTATTACAGTGCGAGTGTGGCGTATTGGTATTATTTTTAAAGGATGGTTACTGCACACTATTCAACAAAGTGCATACTGTAAAAGTAACATGGATTTACACCTAGTTTTTCTTGAAGACATGTCAGTAATCTTCAAAATTTGGAATCATGCGATCAGCTGTAGCATTAAATACATAACACCAGAGATTTTAATTTATGAATAATTACTTGAGACTCTTTGCTGTGCAAATAGCAACCAGATCAAGAATGTGTGGGGGTGCAAGTGGGGTAAGTGTGCTTCAAAATAGTTTTTGTTGTGTTCTGCCCTATTGTGTTCCCCTCCTGGAATGTAGAATAAACATTTATGTTAGGATTGTGCCCCCATACATGTGATTCACATATTCCTGTAGTTCTGGGTTGCTCAAGTGGGAATGGCTTAAGTAAAGCCATTTAGTATAGCTGTTGCCTACAAATCCCAGAATCATTCCAATGATAACGGTGAGTTCCCTGCCCCTCACATAGCAGAGCTTGGAAAAAGCAGACAGCAGTAATGATAGAAACTGGAAAAGGCTGAATTAGGGCAGGAGGGGTTAAACCTGTAGGCTTGGGAATGTAGAGCATCATCTCTGGATTAGCAAGCCAGAGTCAGGAAGGCACTGCTCTACACACCAAACACACCAATTTGTGTACAGCTGCTAATGTAAACAGATTGCTTCTAGAGAAAATTGTGTATGTAAAAACACAGGGTTGCAGACAAATAAAGAAAAAAACAGATAAGCTCAGCACATTGAGGTCATAATTTGGGGGGGTCTTTTTATACCGGTGCCAGTATAAAAAGCACCTCCCTGCAGCGGGAGTGAGAGGCGAAACCAGGAGCAGAGCAGAGGACACAGATCCTTCACACCACTCCTAGATTAAAACAGCAGAGAATGTAGTGTAACAAATACATAAATAAAATAAAGGACCTTGTCAAGTGTGTGTGTGTTTTAACTTAACCCATTGTGAACTGGTAAGACAGCGTGCCCGCTCTGGCACTGCCTCTTGGTCAGCACGCTGACACAAACATTCTGGCTCTGGCTTCCTGCGCCGCCACCGCCTCTTGGGTACGTGTGCGCTGACAGCCAAGTGTTTGTGTCAGAGCGCGCCTGGCTGTGAGACACTGGTGGCGCAGGAAGCCTGAGCAGGGATAGACAGCGACAGTGGGGACAGCGTCAGCCCGTGCTGACACAAGCACCCGAGATGAAGTGCCGGAAGCCAGAGTGGGGACAGCCTTCATGTATGTATACCTTTTTATTCTGGGGGGGTTGGGGGAATGCCACACTGATTAAGGGGATGGGGGGGGAATGCCACACTGTCTATAGGAATGGGATGGGGGAATGCCACACTGCCTACATGGGGAACAGTTGGATGGGGGGAATGGCACACTGCCTATATGGGAAATAGAATGGGGGGAATGCCACCCTGCCTATGGGGAATAGGAGGGGGGAATGCCACCCTGCCTATATGGGGAATGGGAGGGGGGATGCCACACTGTCTATATGGGGAATGGGAGGGGGGATACCACACTGCCTATGGGAATGGGAGGGAGAGAGTGCCACACTGCCTATGGGAATGGGATGGTGGAATGCCACACTGCCCATGAGAAATGGAGTGGGGGAATGCCATGCTGCCTGTAATAGGGGTATTTTAGGACAACATTTAATTTAGAATATTTTTTTCTTATTTTCCTCTCCAAATCCTGGGTGCGTCTTATGGGTAGGTGCGTCTTATATGGCGAAAAATACAGTAGCTTTAGAGTATCCCACAAATGATATGTGCATAGTATTCTCATTTCTGGCTGACAGAGAAAGCTAAATTTTAATTAAACAGGAATCCGTGCTAACAAGTTAAAAGAAAGCATAGCAAACAAGCTAGAGGGACTACAGGTACCAACAGGACTCTAGTCTGCATGCTAGAGGAGGCTCAAGACTCAAGACAAGGAACAATTAACATAGACAAAATAAAGCAAAACCTTGTATTTAGACAACATAAAAGAAGGACCTTGGATTCAGGCAACAGTATAACACAGGATGGTTGCGGAGAAAAGAATTTCCAAAGAACTGTCAAAACAGCTGGCAAAATTATTGACCTCCCACTTCCATTCATCAAAGAACCGGAATTTAAGTAGGATTAAATCAAGGGCAAAGAAGATTTTGACAACCCCTCTCACCCTGGAAATGCCATCTTCCAGCTTCTGCCCTCAGGACACCACCTCAGGCATTACAGATTGCAAAGCAAGCAGGTTCCAAAAAAGCTTCTACTCCAGGGCTATAAAGGACGTAAACAATTATCTGCTTTAACTGTCCAATAGAAACAGCATATCAGTGACTACTAAACAATATGATTTTGCACCCCTTGCCTTTCCATTGTTTACCCTAAACCTGAACTGCCTCTATCCAAAGTGATTTCCTGTATATTCTGAATATGTTAATGATTTTGAAGCCCATCTCTGCTTTTGAAATATACAATCCAGACAACAGCAAGTAGAAGTGGCTGCTTATCATCTCGCCAGAAAGCTAGCACATACGTCTCCTTCTTATGTATGGAAAAAAGTTTCAATAGGGCAGGAAGATACTAAAGCTGCCATCCAGGTACCACTTCACGGGGGTATCAACAGTAACTATAATACAATTTGGTTGAATCATTCTGTCTTACCAACAGTCGCTGTGAGGCCGTGAATGAACAGAGAGCGTTAACCAAGCATTAAGGTTTAATAAGGCACATAAGTTTCTTAATTTAAATTCAGAGCACTAGAACCTCATTATGATTTTTAGATTTAATTACAAAAGATATAAAAAAATGGTACAAATAAAGAAAAGTGGTGCAGAATGACTAGCGATAATAAACTAAATTTTCCAATATAACTGGAAAACTATATCCAAGCCACTAGCAGCAAAAAAAAATAAAATAGATAACAAACAGAAATTGTATACTTATGTCTAGGGTGATTGTCCTGATAAATTGAGGAAAAGTGCGGTCCTTAGGAAAATTCCATGTCCAATTTATCAGGGGAAGGTTTTGAGATGTCATGAAGGGGGTTTTCCTTATGATGTCACAAGACCTAGATGAGAATGTCAGTACCTGGCTGCTGCCTGAATTGTATGCAGGGACCATGCAGCAGCTCAGCCCCTCCCATCAGGACCTGAGGGTGGGGTTGTCCTTCTGGGTTCAGAAAATGTCTGGGAGTCCCACAAATACCCTGGTAAAAAACAAGGCCACGAATGTGATTTTTCACACCAGCATCTAATTCTGAGTTGAATTATATGAAATACGGACGGATTGGGGTGTCAATAGGGTTGCCACCTGGCCTGTATTTTTTTTTTTTATTATTATCTACTAACCACTGGCCTGGTGGTGCTGGTATTTGTTTTTTATTAGTAATTGTAATAGCAGGTATACTTTTCCCATCCTCAATTACCAGTAAATAAAAACCTAATACCAGCACCACCAGGCCAGTGGCCAGCAAATAAAAAAAAATAAATACCGGCCAGGTGGTAACCCTAGGCACAAGGCACACCTAAAAACATTTATTTGGTTTTTAGAGATTCTCATATTAGTAGGTCTCATATCATTCTGTAGCTTATGGCCTCAGCTATGAAATGGGTTAATGTGAATACAGTGTGCTTCATGGAAGAAAATGTATTCAATATAATACATTTTCTTTGTACTTTTTGTCAGGAAGAGGCTTCTGCTGGCCTGATGTGTGGGAAGAGGATGAGCTGCCTGGGGGGGGGGGGGTCCTTTTGGTGAGGCTTGTCCTTAGCACCTAGCAGCAAATGAGCAGGCTTCTTTAGAAGCGTAGAGACTAGGGATGAGCGAATCGATCCGGACGAACCCGGATTCGATCCGAATTTCAGGAAAAATTCGATTCGGATCGAATCCGAATTTCCCCGCGATTCGATCACTCGAAGTTTTCCTTTAACATCCATTCATTTACATTACAGGCATTCTAAGATGGCGGGCGGGACATGTCTGGACATGTATCCCGCGCCAGTGCAAGCTGGGGCAGTCACATGCAGCCTATCAGCAGCCAGCAAGCCCGGTGACGTCACACAGCGGTATTTAACGGCGGCCATCTTGCTTTTCCTCATTTCTCTATTGCATTCGTGACAGACAGACAGAACGCTGTGTAGCTGAGGCAGTTAGACAGGCTGGAGACAGGCTGGAGACAGGGACAGACAGGGACAGGCTGGAGACAGGCAGGAGACAGGCAGGAGACAGACAGGAGACAGACAGAAAGCCAGGGAAAGGTAGGAAAAACGGAGCTGGCTGACAGGGAGAATTTTTTTTTTTCATCCAGCCTTTGTTAGCGTTTTCAGGCTGCTTATAGTAACTAACTGTGCATATATACTGAACTGATCTTAAGTCTGCTGTGAGGCATCCCATTCTGTGACTAAAGCAGCCTCTATTTAATAGCATAATAAACATTTGCACTTATTCTCATAGAAATCAGGCCTGATAAAGACACTTTTGCTGTGCATGCTCTCTGGTTTTTGTGGCACTGGCATCCCATTCTGTGACTAAAGCAGCCTCTATCTAATAGCATAATAAACATTTGCACTTATTCTCATAGAAATCAGGCCTGATAAAGACACTTTTGCTGTGCATGCTCTCTGGTTTTTGTGGCACTGGCATCCCATTCTGTGACTAAAGCAGCCTCTATTTAATAGCATAATAAACATTTGCACTTATTCTCATAGAAATCAGGCCTGATAAAGACACTTTTGCTGTGCATGCTCTCTGGTTTTTGTGGCACTGGCATCCCATTCTGTGACTAAAGCAGCCTCTATTTAATAGCATAATAAACATTTGCACTTATTCTCATAGAAATCAGGCCTGATAAAGACACTTTTGCTGTGCATGCTCTCTGGTTTTTGTGGCACTGGCATCCCATTCTGTGACTAAAGCAGCCTCTATTTAATAGCATAATAAACATTTGCACTTATTCTCATAGAAATCAGGCCTGATAAAGACACTTTTGCTGTGCATGCTCTCTGGTTTTTGTGGCACTGGCATCCCATTCTGTGACTAAAGCAGCCTCTATTTAATAGCATAATAAACATTTGCACTTATTCTCATAGAAATCAGGCCTGATAAAGACACTTTTGCTGTGCATGCTCTCTGGTTTTTGTGGCACTGGCATCCCATTCTGTGACTAAAGCAGCCTCTATTTAATAGCATAATAACCATTTGCACTTATTCTCATAGAAATCAGGCCTGATAAAGACACTTTTGCTGTGCATGCTCTCTGGTTTTTGTGGCACTGGCATCCCATTCTGTGACTAAAGCAGCCTCTATTTAATAGCATAATAAACATTTGCACTTATTCTCATAGAAATCAGGCCTGATAAAGACACTTTTGCTGTGCATGCTCTCTGGTTTTTGTGGCACTGGCATCCCATTCCGTGACTAAAGCAGCCTCTATTTAATAGCATAATAAACATTTGCACTTATTCTCATAGAAATCAGGCCTGATAAAGACACTTTTGCTGTGCATGCTCTCTGGTTTTTGTGGCACTGGCATCCCATTCTGTGACTAAAGCAGCCTCTATTTAATAGCATAATAAACATTTGCACTTATTCTCATAGAAATCAGGCCTGATAAAGACACTTTTGCTGTGCATGCTCTCTGGTTTTTGTGGCACTGGCATCCCATTCCGTGACTAAAGCAGCCTCTATTTAATAGCATAATAAACATTTGCACTTATTCTCATAGAAATCAGGCCTGATAAAGACACTTTTGCTGTGCATGCTCTCTGGTTTTTGTGGCACTGGCATCCCATTCTGTGACTAAAGCAGCCTCTATTTAATAGCATAATAAACATTTGCACTTATTCTCATAGAAATCAGGCCTGATAAAGACACTTTTGCTGTGCATGCTCTCTGGTTTTTGTGGCACTGGCATCCCATTCCGTGACTAAAGCAGCCTCTATTTAATAGCATAATAAACATTTGCACTTATTCTCATAGAAATCAGGCCTGATAAAGACACTTTTGCTGTGCATGCTCTCTGGTTTTTGTGGCACTGGCATCCCATTCTGTGACTAAAGCAGCCTCTATTTAATAGCATAATAAACATTTGCACTTATTCTCATAGAAATCAGGCCTGATAAAGACACTTTTGCTGTGCATGCTCTCTGGTTTTTGTGGCACTGGCATCCCATTCTGTGACTAAAGCAGCCTCTATTTAATAGCATAATAAACATTTGCACTTATTCTCATAGAAATCAGGCCTGATAAAGACACTTTTGCTGTGCATGCTCTCTGGTTTTTGTGGCACTGGCATCCCATTCTGTGACTAAAGCAGCCTCTATTTAATAGCATAATAAACATTTGCACTTATTCTCATAGAAATCAGGCCTGATAAAGACACTTTTGCTGTGCATGCTCTCTGGTTTTTGTGGCACTGGCATCCCATTCCGTGACTAAAGCAGCCTCTATTTAATAGCATAATAAACATTTGCACTTATTCTCATAGAAATCAGGCCTGATAAAGACACTTTTGCTGTGCATGCTCTCTGGTTTTTGTGGCACTGGCATCCCATTCTGTGACTAAAGCAGCCTCTATTTAATAGCATAATAACCATTTGCACTTATTCTCATAGAAATCAGGCCTGATAAAGACACTTTTGCTGTGCATGCTCTCTGGTTTTTGTGGCACTGGCATCCCATTCTGTGACTAAAGCAGCCTCTATTTAATAGCATAATAAACATTTGCACTTATTCTCATAGAAATCAGGCCTGATAAAGACACTTTTGCTGTGCATGCTCTCTGGTTTTTGTGGCACTGGCATCCCATTCTGTGACTAAAGCAGCCTCTATTTAATAGCATAATAAACATTTGCACTTATTCTCATAGAAATCAGGCCTGATAAAGACACTTTTGCTGTGCATGCTCTCTGGTTTTTGTGGCACTGGCATCCCATTCTGTGACTAAAGCAGCCTCTATTTAATAGCATAATAAACATTTGCACTTATTCTCATAGAAATCAGGCCTGATAAAGACACTTTTGCTGTGCATGCTCTCTGGTTTTTGTGGCACTGGCATCCCATTCTGTGACTAAAGCAGCCTCTATTTAATAGCATAATAAACATTTGCACTTATTCTCATAGAAATCAGGCCTGATAAAGACACTTTTGCTGTGCATGCTCTCTGGTTTTTGTGGCACTGGCATCCCATTCTGTGACTAAAGCAGCCTCTATTTAATAGCATAATAAACATTTGCACTTATTCTCATAGAAATCAGGCCTGATAAAGACACTTTTGCTGTGCATGCTCTCTGGTTTTTGTGGCACTGGCATCCCATTCTGTGACTAAAGCAGCCTCTATTTAATAGCATAATAAACATTTGCACTTATTCTCATAGAAATCAGGCCTGATAAAGACACTTTTGCTGTGCATGCTCTCTGGTTTTTGTGGCACTGGCATCCCATTCTGTGACTAAAGCAGCCTCTATTTAATAGCATAATAAACATTTGCACTTATTCTCATAGAAATCAGGCCTGATAAAGACACTTTTGCTGTGCATGCTCTCTGGTTTTTGTGGCACTGGCATCCCATTCTGTGACTAAAGCAGCCTCTATTTAATAGCATAATAAACATTTGCACTTATTCTCATAGAAATCAGGCCTCTGATAAAGACACTTTTGCTGTGCATGCTCTCTGGTTTTTGTGGCACTGGCATCCCATTCTGTGACTAAAGCAGCCTCTATTTAATAGCATAATAAACATTTGCACTTATTCTCATAGAAATCAGGCCTGATAAAGACACTTTTGCTGTGCATGCTCTCTGGTTTTTGTGGCACTGGCATCCCATTCTGTGACTAAAGCAGCCTCTATTTAATAGCATAATAAACATTTGCACTTATTCTCATAGAAATCAGGCCTGATAAAGACACTTTTGCTGTGCATGCTCTCTGGTTTTTGTGGCACTGGCATCCCATTCTGTGACTAAAGCAGCCTCTATTTAATAGCAT
>JAQIHN010000800.1:0-25137 GCA_027917425.1 Gastrophryne carolinensis
TAAGCATTTGCTCTTATCATATTTGAAATTAGGCCTGATAAAGACACTTTTGCTGGCCAAAGCACTACTGGACCCTGCCAGGTCGATTCCTGTTGGGGCATCCCATTCTGTGACTACAGCAAGCCTCTGTTTAAGACCATAAGCATTTGCTCTTATCATATTGAAATTAGGCCTGATAAAGACACTTTTGCTGGGCAAAGCACTACTGGACCCTGCCAGGTCCATTCCTGCCCAGGGGCATCCCATTCTGTGACTAAAGCAGCCTCTGTTTAAGACCATATAAGCATTTGCTCTTATCATATTTGAAATTAGGCCTGATAAAGACACTTTTGCTGGCCAAAGCACTACTGGACCCTGCCAGGTCCATTCCTGCCAGGGGCATCCCATTCTGTGACTACAGCAGCCTCTGTTTAAGACCATATAAGCATTTGCCTCTTATCATATTTGAAATTAGGCCTGATAAAGACACTTTTGCTGGCCAAAGCACTACTGACCCTGCCAGGTCCATTTCCTGCCCAGGGCATCCCATTCTGGTGACTAAAGCAGCCTCTGTTTAAGACCATATAAGCATTTGCTCTTATCATATTTGAAATTAGCCTGATAAAGACACTTTTGCTGGCCAAAGCACTACTGGACCCTGCCAGGTCCATTCCTGCCCAGGGCATCCCATTCTGTGACTAAAGCAGCCTCTGTTTAAGACCATATAAGCATTTGCTCTTATCATATTTGAAATTAGGCCTGATAAAGACACTTTTGCTGGCCAAAGCACTACTGGACCCTGCCAGGTCCATTCCTGCCCAGGCATCCCATTCTGTGACTACAGCAGCCTCTGTTTAAGACCATATAAGCATTTGCTCTTATCATATTTGAAATTAGGCCTGATAAAGACACTTTTGCTGGCCAAAGCACTACTGGACCCTGCCAGGTCCATTCCTGCCCAGGGCATCCCATTCTGTGACTAAAGCAGCCTCTGTTTAAGACCATATAAGCATTTGCTCTTATCATATTTGAAATTAGGCCTGATAAAGACACTTTTGCTGGCCAAAGCACTACTGGACCCTGCCAGGTCCATTCCTGCCCAGGGCATCCCATTCTGTGACTAAAGCAGCCTCTGTTTAAGACCATATAAGCATTTGCTCTTATCATATTTGAAATTAGGCCTGATAAAGACACTTTTGCTGGCCAAAGCACTACTGGACCCTGCCAGGTCGATTCCTGTTGGGGCATCCCATTCTGTGACTACAGCAGCCTCTGTTTAAGACCATATAAGCATTTGCTCTTATCATATTTGAAATTAGCCTGATAAAGACACTTTTGCTGGCCAAAGCACTACTGGACCCCTGCCAGGTCCATTCCTGCCCAGGGCATCCCATTCTGTGACTAAAGCAGCCTCTGTTTAAGACCATATAAGCATTTGCTCTTATCATATTTGAAATTAGGCCTGATAAAGACACTTTTGCTGGCCAAAGCACTACTGGACCCTGCCAGGTCCATTCCTGCCCAGGGCATCCCATTCCTGTGACTACAGCAGCCTCTGTTAAGACCATATAAGCATTTGCTCTTATCATATTTGAAATTAGCCTGATAAAGACACTTTTGCTGGCCAAAGCACTACTGGACCCTGCCAGGTCCATTCCTGCCCAGGGCATCCCATTCTGTGACTAAAGCAGCCTCTGTTTAAGACCATATAAGCATTTGCTCTTATCATATTTGAAATTAGGCCTGATAAAGACACTTTTGCTGGCCAAAGCACTACTGGACCCTGCCAGGTCCATTCCTGCCCAGGGCATCCCATTCTGTGACTACAGCAGCCTCTGTTTAAGACCATATAAGCATTTGCTCTTATCATATTTGAAATTAGGCCTGATAAAGACACTTTTGCTGGCCAAAGCACTACTGGACCCTGCCAGGTCCATTCCTGCCCAGGGCATCCCATTCTGTGACTAAAGCAGCCTCTGTTTAAGACCATATAAGCATTTGCTCTTATCATATTTGAAATTAGGCCTGATAAAGACACTTTTGCTGGCCAAAGCACTACTGGACCCTGCCAGGTCCATTCCTGCCCAGGGCATCCCATTCTGTGACTACAGCAGCCTCTGTTTAAGACCATATAAGCATTTGCTCTTATCATATTTGAAATTAGGCCTGATAAAGACACTTTTGCTGGCCAAAGCACTACTGGACCCTGCCAGGTCGATTCCTGTTGGGGCATCCCATTCTGTGACTACAGCAGCCTCTGTTTAAGACCATATAAGCATTTGCTCTTATCATATTTGAAATTAGGCCTGATAAAGACACTTTTGCTGGCCAAAGCACTACTGGACCCTGCCAGGTCCATTCCTGCCCAGGGCATCCCATTCTGTGACTACAGCAGCCTCTGTTTAAGACCATATAAGCATTTGCTCTTATCATATTTGAAATTAGCCTGATAAAGACACTTTTGCTGGCCAAAGCACTACTGGACCCTGCCAGGTCCATTCCTGCCCAGGGCATCCCATTCTGTGACTAAAGCAGCCTCTGTTTAAGACCATATAAGCATTTGCTCTTATCATATTTGAAATTAGGCCTGATAAAGACACTTAAAGTAATGTTTGGGCTCCTGCTGCTGCTGCCAACTCCAGGGTGTGATTTATCCAATTTTTGGGCTCCTGAAGCCAACCCCAGTGTCTCTTTAAAGTAATATTTGGGCTCCTGCTGCTGCTGCCAACTCCAGGGTGTGATTCATCCAATTTTTGGGCTACTGAAGCCAACTCCAGTGTCTCTTTAAAGTAATATTTGGGCTCCTGCTGCTGCTGCTGCCAACTCCAGGGTGTGATTCATCCAATTTTTGGGCTCCTGAAGCCAACCCCAGTGTCTCTTTAAAGTAATATTTGGGCTCCTGCTGCTGCTGCCAACTCCAGGGTGTGATTCATCCAATTTTTGGGCTACTGAAGCCAACTCCAGTGTCTCTTTAAAGTAATATTTGGGCTCCTGCTGCTGCTGCCAACTCCAGGGTGTGATTCATCCAATTTTTGGGCTCCTGAGGCCAACTCCAGTGTATATTTGGGCTCCTGCTGCTGCTGCTGCCAACTTCTGCCAACTCCAGGGTGTGATTCATCCAATTTTTGGGCTCCTGAAGCCAACTCCAGTGTATATTTGGGCTCCTGCTGCTGCTGCTGCCAACTCCAGGGTGTGATTCATCCAATTGTTGGGCTCCTGAAGCCAACCCCAGGGTCTCTTTAAAGTAATGTTTGGGCTCCTGCTGCTGCTGCTGCCAACTTCTGCCAACTCCAGGGTGTGATTCATCCAATTTTTGGGCTCCTGAAGCCAACCCCAGGGTCTCTTTGAAGTAATGTTTGGGCTCCTGCTGCTGCTACTGTCAACTCCTGCCAACTCCAGGGTGTGATTCATCCAATTTTTGGGCTCCTGAGGCCAACTCCAGTGTATATTTGGGCTCCTGCTGCTGCTACTGTCAACTCCTGCCAACTCCAGGGTGTGATTCATCCAATTTTTGGGCTCCTGAGGCCAACTCCAGTGTATATTTGGGCTCCTGCTGCTGCTGCTGCCAACTTCTGCCAACTCCAGGGTGTGATTCATCCAATTTTTGGGCTCCTGAGGCCAACTCCAGTGTATATTTGGGCTCCTGCTGCTGCTGCTGCCAACTTCTGCCAACTCCAGGGTGTGATTCATCCAATTTTTGGGCTCCTGAGGCCAACTCCAGTGTATATTTGGGCTCCTGCTGCTGCTACTGTCAACTCCTGCCAACTCCAGGGTGTGATTCATCCAATTTTTGGGCTCCTGAGGCCAACTCCAGTGTATATTTGGGCTCCTGCTGCTGCTGCTGCCAACTTCTGCCAACTCCAGGGTGTGATTCATCCAATTTTTGGGCTCCTGAGGCCAACTCCAGTGTATATTTGGGCTCCTGCTGCTGCTGCTGCCAACTTCTGCCAACTCCAGGGTGTGATTCATCCAATTTTTGGGCTCCTGAGGCCAACTCCAGTGTATATTTGGGCTCCTGCTGCTGCTACTGTCAACTCCTGCCAACTCCAGGGTGTGATTCATCCAATTTTTGGGCTCCTGAGGCCAACTCCAGTGTATATTTGGGCTCCTGCTGCTGCTGCCAACTTCTGCCAACTCCAGGGTGTGATTCATCCAATTTTTGGGCTCCTGAGGCCAACTCCAGTGTATATTTGGGCTCCTGCTGCTGCTACTGTCAACTCCTGCCAACTCCAGGGTGTGATTCATCCAATTTTTGGGCTCCTGGGGCCAACTCCAGTGTATATTTGGGCTCCTGCTGCTGCTGCTGCCAACTTCTGCCAACTCCAGGGTGTGATTCATCCAATTTTTGGGCTCCTGAGGCCAACTCCAGTGTATATTTGGGCTCCTGCTGCTGCTGCTGTCAACTCCTGCCAACTCCAGGGTGTGATTCATCCAATTTTTGGGCTCCTGAGGCCAACTCCAGTGTATATTTGGGCTCCTGCTGCCGCCAACTTCTGCCAACTCCAGGGTGTGATTCATCCAATTTTTGGGCTCCTGAGGCCAACTCCAGTGTATATTTGGGCTCCTGCTGCTGCTGCTGCCAACTTCTGCCAACTCCAGGGTGTGATTCATCCAATTTTTGGGCTCCTGAGGCCAACTCCAGTGTATATTTGGGCTCCTGCTGCTGCTGCTGCCAACTTCTGCCAACTCCAGGGTGTGATTCATCCAATTTTTGGGCTCCTGAGGCCAACTCCAGTGTATATTTGGGCTCCTGCTGCTGCTACTGTCAACTCCTGCCAACTCCAGGGTGTGATTCATCCAATTTTTGGGCTCCTGAGGCCAACTCCAGTGTATATTTGGGCTCCTGCTGCTGCTGCTGCCAACTTCTGCCAACTCCAGGGTGTGATTCATCCAATTTTTGGGCTCCTGAAGCCAACTCCAGTGTATATTTGGGCTCCTGCTGCTGCTGGTGTCAACTCCTGCCAACTCCAGGGTGTGATTCATCCAATTTTTGGGCTCCTGAAGCCAACTCCAGTGTATATTTGGGCTCCTGCTGCTGCTACTGTCAACTCCTGCCAACTCCAGGGTGTGATTCATCCAATTTTTGGGCTCCTGAGGCCAACTCCAGTGTATATTTGGGCTCCTGCTGCTGCTGCTGCCAACTTCTGCCAACTCCAGGGTGTGATTCATCCAATTTTTGGGCTCCTGAGGCCAACTCCAGTGTATATTTGGGCTCCTGCTGCTGCTGCTGCCAACTTCTGCCAACTCCAGGGTGTGATTCATCCAATTTTTGGGCTCCTGAGGCCAACTCCAGTGTATATTTGGGCTCCTGCTGCTGCTACTGTCAACTCCTGCCAACTCCAGGGTGTGATTCATCCAATTTTTGGGCTCCTGAGGCCAACTCCAGTGTATATTTGGGCTCCTGCTGCTGCTGCTGCCAACTTCTGCCAACTCCAGGGTGTGATTCATCCAATTTTTGGGCTCCTGAGGCCAACTCCAGTGTATATTTGGGCTCCTGCTGCTGCTGCTGCCAACTTCTGCCAACTCCAGGGTGTGATTCATCCAATTTTTGGGCTCCTGAGGCCAACTCCAGTGTATATTTGGGCTCCTGCTGCTGCTACTGTCAACTCCTGCCAACTCCAGGGTGTGATTCATCCAATTTTTGGGCTCCTGAGGCCAACTCCAGTGTATATTTGGGCTCCTGCTGCTGCTGCTGCCAACTTCTGCCAACTCCAGGGTGTGATTCATCCAATTTTTGGGCTCCTGAGGCCAACTCCAGTGTATATTTGGGCTCCTGCTGCTGCTGCTGCCAACTTCTGCCAACTCCAGGGTGTGATTCATCCAATTTTTGGGCTCCTGAGGCCAACTCCAGTGTATATTTGGGCTCCTGCTGCTGCTACTGTCAACTCCTGCCAACTCCAGGGTGTGATTCATCCAATTTTTGGGCTCCTGAGGCCAACTCCAGTGTATATTTGGGCTCCTGCTGCTGCTGCTGCCAACTTCTGCCAACTCCAGGGTGTGATTCATCCAATTTTTGGGCTCCTGAGGCCAACTCCAGTGTATATTTGGGCTCCTGCTGCTGCTGCTGCCAACTTCTGCCAACTCCAGGGTGTGATTCATCCAATTTTTGGGCTCCTGAAGCCAACTCCAGTGTATATTTGGGCTCCTGCTGCTGCTGCTGTCAACTCCTGCCAACTCCAGGGTGTGATTCATCCAATTTTTGGGCTCCTGAGGCCAACTCCAGTGTATATTTGGGCTCCTGCTGCTGCTGCTGCCAACTTCTGCCAACTCCAGGGTGTGATTCATCCAATTTTTGGGCTCCTGAGGCCAACTCCAGTGTATATTTGGGCTCCTGCTGCTGCTGGTGTCAACTCCTGCCAACTCCAGGGTGTGATTCATCCAATTTTTGGGCTCCTGAAGCCAACTCCAGTGTATATTTGGGCTCCTGCTGCTGCTACTGTCAACTCCTGCCAACTCCAGGGTGTGATTCATCCAATTTTTGGGCTCCTGAGGCCAACTCCAGTGTATATTTGGGCTCCTGCTGCTGATGCTGCCAACTTCTGCCAACTCCAGGGTGTGATTCATCCAATTTTTGGGCTCCTGAGGCCAACTCCAGTGTATATTTGGGCTCCTGCTGCTGCTACTGTCAACTCCTGCCAACTCCAGGGTGTGATTCATCCAATTTTTGGGCTCCTGAAGCCAACTCCAGTGTATATTTGGGCTCCTGCTGCTGCTACTGTCAACTCCTGCCAACTCCAGGGTGTGATTCATCCAATTTTTGGGCTCCTGAGGCCAACTCCAGTGTATATTTTGGCTCCTGCTGCTGCTGCTGCCAACTTCTGCCAACTCCAGGGTGTGATTCATCCAATTTTTGGGCTCCTGAGGCCAACTCCAGTGTATATTTGGGCTCCTGCTGCTGCTACTGTCAACTCCTGCCAACTCCAGGGTGTGATTCATCCAATTTTTGGGCTCCTGAGGCCAACTCCAGTGTATATTTGGGCTCCTGCTGCTGCTGCTGCCAACTTCTGCCAACTCCAGGGTGTGATTCATCCAATTTTTGGGCTCCTGAGGCCAACTCCAGTGTATATTTGGGCTCCTGCTGCTGCTACTGTCAACTCCTGCCAACTCCAGGGTGTGATTCATCCAATTTTTGGGCTCCTGAGGCCAACTCCAGTGTATATTTGGGCTCCTGCTGCTGCTGCTGCCAACTTCTGCCAACTCCAGGGTGTGATTCATCCAATTTTTGGGCTCCTGAGGCCAACTCCAGTGTATATTTGGGCTCCTGCTGCTGCTGCTGCCAACTTCTGCCAACTCCAGGGTGTGATTCATCCAATTTTTGGGCTCCTGAGGCCAACTCCAGTGTATATTTGGGCTCCTGCTGCTGCTACTGTCAACTCCTGCCAACTCCAGGGTGTGATTCATCCAATTTTTGGGCTCCTGAGGCCAACTCCAGTGTATATTTGGGCTCCTGCTGCTGCTGCTGCCAACTTCTGCCAACTCCAGGGTGTGATTCATCCAATTTTTGGGCTCCTGAGGCCAACTCCAGTGTATATTTGGGCTCCTGCTGCTGCTGCTGCCAACTTCTGCCAACTCCAGGGTGTGATTCATCCAATTTTTGGGCTCCTGAAGCCAACTCCAGTGTATATTTGGGCTCCTGCTGCTGCTGGTGTCAACTCCTGCCAACTCCAGGGTGCGATTCATCCAATTTTTGGGCTCCTGAAGCCAACTCCAGTGTATATTTGGGCTCCTGCTGCTGCTGCTGCCAACTTCTGCCAACTCCAGGGTGTGATTCATCCAATTTTTGGGCTCCTGAAGCCAACTCCAGTGTATATTTGGGCTCCTGCTGCTGCTGCTGCCAACTTCTGCCAACTCCAGGGTGTGATTCATCCAATTTTTGGGCTCCTGAAGCCAACTCCAGTGTATATTTGGGCTCCTGCTGCTGCTGGTGTCAACTCCTGCCAACTCTAGGGTGTGATTCATCCAATTTTTGGGCTCCTGAGGCCAACTCCAGTGTATATTTGGGCTCCTGCTGCTGCTGCTGCCAACTTCTGCCAACTCCAGGGTGTGATTCATCCAATTTTTGGGCTCCTGAGGCCAACTCCAGTGTATATTTGGGCTCCTGCTGCTGCTACTGTCAACTCCTGCCAACTCCAGGGTGTGATTCATCCAATTTTTGGGCTCCTGAGGCCAACTCCAGTGTATATTTGGGCTCCTGCTGCTGCTGCTGCCAACTTCTGCCTACTCCAGGGTGTGATTCATCCAATTTTTGGGCTCCTGAAGCCAACTCCAGTGTATATTTGGGCTCCTGCTGCTGCTGCTGCTGCCAACTTCTGCCAACTCCAGGGTGTGATTCATCCAATTTTTGGGCTCCTGAGGCCAACTCCAGTGTATATTTGGGCTCCTTCTGCCCCTCATAGTGATGCCACTTCAACTCTCTGCAATTGTGCCGCTCTGCGATTCTATTAGCGATGCCTCTGATCTGCATGTGATATTTCTTCAAAGTATTATTTAACTAACCCAGCACGCATCCTGTGCGTGTTACAGCAAGGCTGAATGGTTTACAACCCTATTGAGGCTGTAGGAGGCTCAGAAATAGCCGTTTTTAATAGCGATTCGTCGCGAATTTATTCGGGTCGAAACGATTTTTGTCGGAAAATTCGGCGAATCAGTCGAATCGAATTTTTCAAAAGTTCGCTCATCTCTAATAATAATAATTATTATAAATTGTCAGCTAGACCCAGGGCTTTCTTTAAATTGCTTTCCATCTTCACAGTTGTGCTATTTCAGAGACTTTTAGTGGGTCAATTTGTAGTGTGACACATCATATGCCACATCGCATCACCCATCACCTCTGCTGCCACAGATAGGTCTTCCTCTGCCACACTCCAGTCCTTATTGCCTTCTCCGCTGCCACCTATTGTTCTCTAGTCCTTGACACCTCTTTGGCTGTTGCTGATCTCCTCTGGTTATTGTTTCCTTTGTCCACCACCACTGAAAAGTCCACCATATTGGCCAGTTGTTCTCTGGTTTCCGATCGTCCTCTGGTCCTCCTTCTGAGATGCCCACAATCACCCTTCAAACTTTGCCACCTTCTACATTGCCACTGAATGTCTTCTGTCCTTGAGGCAAACTATGAGAAGGTCTGCATATGGGACAGTCAGCTCACTGATCCAGTGGCTGGGGCTCACCAGAGAATTATTCCACAGTTCAGGCCCAGGCTGAGTGGGCCCCTGGAGATGTCAGGGACCCTGGCACTTGGCCAGGTATGCCCAATGCTGGAGTCTGCCCTGAATGTATAGTTATCAACTCTGTTCCCTGTAAAGACAATTAACAAAAATAAATAAACCTAGCAGCCAGCAGGTTTAGTCCTGTGGGCTGCAGCCCTCTGCTTTCTAAATCCTGTGTGTCTGCCTTGGTGCGCATACTTACTGAGATTGCAAGAGTCATTGATCCCTCTTAACAACAAATTCTGCTTACCTTGAAGCCATGCAGACTTGGGCACTCTATACTTTGTTTTATTAAAGCATTGTGTTCAGACTTGGGAAATGCACAAAACTGGTCAAAAATGGGGATGCAGAGTGGCATGACATTACACAACAGGCAAAGAAAATTGTTAGACCAATGCGCCTGGCTATGTTTGGCGATGTCTTAAACCGTTTTTAAGAAAAAAATGGCAGGAATATCAAGGTTTACACTAAATATTTCTCTCCTGAAGAATGTGCGTGGGGCCCCTTTAGCTGTTCTGCTGCATATTAATCAGTATTGTCGTGTGGGGCGACAATGGGGCTGAGAGCGATTGCTAGGAGGAGGCTGGGCGGGAGCATGGACGGAGTGGTTAGCTGGGCTTGAATGGCAGCTCTGAGAGTGCCATTCAAGCCATCAAAACAGAGGGGGGTGTGGTCTGTACTAGCTCCTCGAGCTAGTATTGGTGGGCCACATCGGTGGGGTGGTGCTTGAAGGGTAGATGAGGAAGTTTTCTCATTCATTCATGGCGCCAAGCTGAGACACGGCACTGGAGGAACGCTTGGCACGGTAAGATGCTGTTTCTATTTCTTCTAACATTTAGCAAAAATCCCTTCAAACCGGACCAACACCTATTTTTTCTTTAATGGGTGTTGGTCCCACAGTCTGCTAATCAAAACAAGCTCGGGGGGGGCATCCAGAATCCTGGAGCCCCCCAAACATAATCCTCACCTTCACTAGGAGCCAGCGCTGGGAAAGGAGTCCCGCGATTGGCTGCCGCGCGGTCCTGTGGGCCATGGTGGCGTCCTCAAAGCCAGCCACTGGAACAACCTGCCCCCGTTACCACCCACCGGCCAATCACAGGACTCGAATCCCGGCACTGGCTTGTAGTGAAGATGTTCTGGGGGGTTATGGGAAGGGACGGGGACTCCAGCATTCTGGATGCCCCCCTGAGCTTGTTATGATTAGCTGACTGCGGGACCAACACCCGTTAAAGAAAAAACATGTGTTGGTCCGGTTTACATCCCCCAGCATTGAACCCATCAACAGAAGGCATATTAGCAGAACTAGTTCACCACTTATGAGGTTGCCTGTATATGGGAGCTATAATTACCTCCAGCATATATTTAATGGAGATCATTAGTGGTCAATAGCGGGATTTGCAACCCTGTGGTTGCCTCTTTTAAAGCTCAACAGTAGTGAAAAAACAGCAATATCCCTGTATAGCACTGATGCTGTGCATACAACAGTAAAATAGCTGCAGCTGTTAAAAATACAGGCTTCCCTCTTTGGGCCCATGTCTACAAACTATTTCCAGAATCTGCACAGCTACATATAATGGGCACTGGCAGAGATGGCTATGAGCCACATAAAAAAAGGGAAAACTGGTAATAGAAGCTGTCTGACCCAGAGGAACTGACCTATTGTATTGTCCTCTACAAAACGAAGGAGCCGGAACCAGCATGACCTTATTTCAGAAAAGGCTGTCATGACCTCTCTTTAAAACATCCAAGCACTTTTCAACATATCAAAGTGGATCTCTTGGGTCAAACAATGTCATTTCACAGGACAAGTCTGCTTTAAGAGCAGTTATAATGATTGTCTCTAGAGACTGACAAGGATACACAACTGAAGTAGGCTTTTGAATGGCCTCTGGTTATTAGGGGAACAGCAGAATATTGTTACTAGTAAGGGGTCTTATAGTTTCTCATAGTTAACAAGATTGAAACAGAACATGAGTCATTCTTTTGCTTCCTGTAATAATTAGCCTTTGTTAAGCCTGAACATGTATAGAACATCCAGAAAGCACATTTTTACTAGGAACATTTTTGTAGGAACTTAATATGTTATACTATTTTTAGATTATGATATAAAATGCAGAGGTGATTAACAGGAACCCCTCAATCAAACACAACTCAGAATGTCATTCTATGTGAATGATGACGAGCAGCTAAAAACACTTTCAGCAGGCTTGTTATTTTAATCCAGCACCATGATGTTCCTCCAAAGCTCAGCTCTGTCTAGTACTAGTTAACGACTAGTCCATTCTTTTATATTTCATCTTTTCATTTCTTAATATCTGCCATCATGCTGGTGCAATCCGCTAAGGCTGGTGCTTGTCAGTGCAGCATTGCCTGAGTGCACATGCAACGATAAACCTGATAACGTTTATTTATTTGCCCTCAGCCGCAGACAGATCCAAGAAGATCTCCTTTGCTTCTATTTCCTTTCATTAACCTGACACTGTTTGGCTATGTTCAAGCTGTCTGACCCAGTCTTCGGTCTAAGCCAGAGGTGCTCAAACTTTTGACGAGCGTGGGCCACTTAAATGATTTGGAACCCGGTCACAGGACACAATGAATAGGCTCAGAATTGTTCCATTTGGAATAGCATAAGGAAAATGTTCTACTACAATCGGGATACCCACCGTCTACATTTATATGTAACAATCCTTACGTGTTAGCCATGCACACACTGATTGGTTTACAACTCTGAATATATGTGATCTGGTATTTATGGCCCTCCCCCATCAGTCCCACATCTTAACCATGTTCCCAATACTCAACCCATATAAGCTCCCAGCAATGCTAAGCATACAATTATTATAGAAAAAACTATTTACCAAATTACCATATGCTGCCAAAGATTTCACCTAGGGATGATTCTGTACAATCAATTTCACCATGTTTCTTCAAGCCACCTCTTTTTTCCAATGCGCCCCTCCTATATGACTTCGCATCCTTAATGTGTCACTATTTAACATTTACACATCAGTTCAATTTACCTTTCCCATTTTATCCACAACAGTTCAGGGACCACATCAGATGGCTCTTAGGGCCACATGTGGCTCCTGAGCAACAGGTTGAGCATGTGTGGTCTAAACCTTCATTTAGGATCTAGAGCTGCATGAACCCGGCTTTTGTATGAACCCTTGTTCATGATACAGAACTGCCTGAAGCTTGTCCTGAAACCTCACCCTGGGTCCTCTTCAACCTGGTGGACCTTGTCCAGTTGCTTGACATTGACATATTCCCCTCCAAGCCTCAGTTGAGCAAGATTGAGGGCCACTACCTGGGCACATCCCACAGCCAAAACCCCCTCCAACTTTAAGGGCTTAAAGGCTGAAGATTGGCTGTATTTGTAGACTCCTTGCCCACATCTCCTGCCACTAGTTACAAGCGTGGCACTGTGATAAAATTGGTGACATCTAGCCTCATTTTCTGCCTGGTCACCAGATACAAAAAAATTGGATATTGGATATCTCTCGTTTGGATATCACATTGGATATCTCTCGATTCTTGCTTGTTTTTCAAGCGCCACAGGGGCTCAAACCCTAACTTAAGAGCATTGTATAGTATGTGATTTGTATATACAAACATCTTTGGGGTGTATTCACTCGCTTAGTAGTATTTGCAACTTAAATATTTATTTTGCCAGAGTAAGATGTTTATGCATATTATTGTCCTTATCCCAGTCATTATATGATTTAATGAATAAATACTTTTAAAGTCAAAATAAAAATTAAGATATCCTTACCAGATCTCCCACAGACATGATCCCCCTAAGTTCTGCTACCTGAATTGGTTCTTGAACTGGCCCCTGGCCTCAGTGCCAGCACCTGGTTTTAGCCACAAGAAATTAGGCTCTATCATTGATTGGCAGTTATAGCAGGCCTAATGGTAGATAAGGCTATTGTATGCTGTGCACACATAGGAATTTGGTCTTAACCTTTAAATTCGTGAGACAAACACAAGTAGTGAGTGTACAAATGCGGGAGAGGTGCGCTTCCCCAAGCAATGGCACCTGGCTAGCAGTTAGGCGCCTGACCTCCTGCAAGGTTATTTACTCGGAGTTTTGTGGGCTGAAATGGTGCCTTTCTTGCTCTGTCAGTTTGCATTATGACAACTCACACCGATGGCTCCTTTAGTTCATCCTCCTCTGATACGCAAATAATGCTCTTTGCCTTTTATGATGAATACACAATGGTGGGTTGTTCTTTAGTTTTTGCAAAGTATTTGTTCTTTACTTATTTGAAAGCTTATTGGAAAATCTCAGCACCTCAAACCCGATCATACGCAAACAAAGCAAGCACTCCAAACATTAATGCCGGACATTGTTTTTTTTTTTTTTAATAAAATGATATCCGAGGGGGGAGGCTTGTTGATATCCCTGCACAATTACCCTCACTCCCTCCTAGGTTTTGAGGCTGCTGAGGAGCCCAGTGTTCTTCCTTGGGTGCTCATTTTTAGGGGCACACAGACCAATGCTAAAGTTCAGAGGGGTATACTAGGGATGAGCGAATCGATCCGGACGAACCCGGATTCGATCCGAATTTCAGGAAAAATTCGATTCGGATCGAATCCGAATTTCCCCGCGATTCGATCACTCGAAGTTTTCCTTTAACATCCATTCATTTACATTTACAGGCATTCTAAGATGGCGGACGGGACATGTCTGGACATCTATCCCGCGCCAGTGCAAGCTGGGGCAGTCACATGCAGCCTATCAGCAGCCAGCAAGCCCGGTGACGTCACACAGCGGTATTTAACGGCGGCCATCTTGCTTTTCCTCATTTCTCTATTGCATTCGTGACAGACAGAACGCTGTGTAGCTGAGGCAGTTAGACAGGCAGGGACAGACAGGGACAGGCTGGAGACAGGCAGGAGACAGGCAGGAGACAGACAGGAGACAGACAGAAAGCCAGGGAAAGGTAGGAAAAACGGAGGCTGTGACAGGGAGATTTTTTTTTTTCATCCAGCCTTTGTTAGCGTTTTCAGGCTGCTTATAGTAACTAACTGTGCATATATACTGAACTGATCTTAAGTCTGCTGTGAGGCATCCCATTCTGTGACTAAAGCAGCCTCTGTTTAAGACCATATAAGCATTTGCTCTTATCATATTTGAAATTAGCCTGATAAAGACACTTTTGCTGGGCAAAGCACTACTGGACCCTGCCAGGTCCATTCCTGCCCAGGGCATCCCATTCTGTGACTAAAGCAGCCTCTGTTTAAGACCATATAAGCATTTGCTCTTATCATATTTGAAATTAGCCTGATAAAGACACTTTTGCTGGGCAAAGCACTACTGTACCCTGCCAGGTCCATTCCTGCCCAGGGCATCCCATTCTGTGACTAAAGCAGCCTCTGTTTAAGACCATATAAGCATTTGCTCTTATCATATTTGAAATTAGCCTGATAAAGACACTTTTGCTGGGCAAAGCACTACTGGACCCTGCCAGGTCCATTCCTGCCCAGGGCATCCCATTCTGTGACTAAAGCAGCCTCTGTTTAAGACCATATAAGCATTTGCTCTTATCATATTTGAAATTAGCCTGATAAAGACACTTTTGCTGGGCAAAGCACTACTGGACCCTGCCAGGTCCATTCCTGCCCAGGGCATCCCATTCTGTGACTAAAGCAGCCTCTGTTTAAGACCATATAAGCATTTGCTCTTATCATATTTGAAATTAGCCTGATAAAGACACTTTTGCTGGGCAAAGCACTACTGGACCCTGCCAGGTCCATTCCTGCCCAGGGCATCCCATTCTGTGACTAAAGCAGCCTCTGTTTAAGACCATATAAGCATTTGCTCTTATCATATTTGAAATTAGCCTGATAAAGACACTTTTGCTGGGCAAAGCACTACTGGACCCTGCCAGGTCCATTCCTGCCCAGGGCATTCCATTCTGTGACTACAGCAGCCTCTGTTTAAGACCATATAAGCATTTGCTCTTATCATATTTGAAATTAGCCTGATAAAGACACTTTTGCTGGGCAAAGCACTACTGGACCCTGCCAGGTCGATTCCTGTTGGGGCATCCCATTCTGTGACTAAAGCAGCCTCTGTTTAAGACCATATAAGCATTTGCTCTTATCATATTTGAAATTAGGCCTGATAAAGACACTTTTGCTGGGCAAAGCACTACTGGACCCTGCCAGGTCGATTCCTGTTGGGGCATCACATTCTGTGACTAAAGCAGCCTCTGTTTAAGACCATATAAGCATTTGCTCTTATCATATTTGAAATTAGGCCTGATAAAGACACTTTTGCTGGGCAAAGCACTACTGTACCCTGCCAGGTCCATTCCTGCCCAGGGCATCCCATTCTGTGACTAAAGCAGCCTCTGTTTAAGACCATATAAGCATTTGCTCTTATCATATTTGAAATTAGCCTGATAAAGACACTTTTGCTGGGCAAAGCACTACTGGACCCTGCCAGGTCCATTCCTGCCCAGGGCATCCCATTCTGTGACTAAAGCAGCCTCTGTTTAAGACCATATAAGCATTTGCTCTTATCATATTTGAAATTAGCCTGATAAAGACACTTTTGCTGGGCAAAGCACTACTGGACCCTGCCAGGTCCATTCCTGCCCAGGGCATCCCATTCTGTGACTAAAGCAGCCTCTGTTTAAGACCATATAAGCATTTGCTCTTATCATATTTGAAATTAGCCTGATAAAGACACTTTTGCTGGGCAAAGCACTACTGGACCCTGCCAGGTCCATTCCTGCCCAGGGCATCCCATTCTGTGACTAAAGCAGCCTCTGTTTAAGACCATATAAGCATTTGCTCTTATCATATTTGAAATTAGCCTGATAAAGACACTTTTGCTGGGCAAAGCACTACTGGACCCTGCCAGGTCGATTCCTGTTGGGGCATCCCATTCTGTGACTAAAGCAGCCTCTGTTTAAGACCATATAAGCATTTGCTCTTATCATATTTGAAATTAGGCCTGATAAAGACACTTTTGCTGGGCAAAGCACTACTGTACCCTGCCAGGTCCATTCCTGCCCAGGGCATCCCATTCTGTGACTAAAGCAGCCTCTGTTTAAGACCATATAAGCATTTGCTCTTATCATATTTGAAATTAGCCTGATAAAGACACTTTTGCTGGGCAAAGCACTACTGGACCCTGCCAGGTCCATTCCTGCCCAGGGCATCCCATTCTGTGACTAAAGCAGCCTCTGTTTAAGACCATATAAGCATTTGCTCTTATCATATTTGAAATTAGGCCTGATAAAGACACTTTTGCTGGGCAAAGCACTACTGTACCCTGCCAGGTCCATTCCTGCCCAGGGCATCCCATTCTGTGACTAAAGCAGCCTCTGTTTAAGACCATATAAGCATTTGCTCTTATCATATTTGAAATTAGCCTGATAAAGACACTTTTGCTGGGCAAAGCACTACTGGACCCTGCCAGGTCCATTCCTGCCCAGGGCATCCCATTCTGTGACTACAGCAGCCTCTGTTTAAGACCATATAAGCATTTGCTCTTATCATATTTGAAATTAGCCTGATAAAGACACTTTTGCTGGGCAAAGCACTACTGGACCCTGCCAGGTCGATTCCTGTTGGGGCATCCCATTCTGTGACTAAAGCAGCCTCTGTTTAAGACCATATAAGCATTTGCTCTTATCATATTTGAAATTAGGCCTGATAAAGACACTTTTGCTGGGCAAAGCACTACTGTACCCTGCCAGGTCCATTCCTGCCCAGGGCATCCCATTCTGTGACTAAAGCAGCCTCTGTTTAAGACCATATAAGCATTTGCTCTTATCATATTTGAAATTAGCCTGATAAAGACACTTTTGCTGGGCAAAGCACTACTGGACCCTGCCAGGTCCATTCCTGCCCAGGGCATCCCATTCTGTGACTAAAGCAGCCTCTGTTTAAGACCATATAAGCATTTGCTCTTATCATATTTGAAATTAGCCTGATAAAGACACTTTTGCTGGGCAAAGCACTACTGGACCCTGCCAGGTCCATTCCTGCCCAGGGCATCCCATTCTGTGACTAAAGCAGCCTCTGTTTAAGACCATATAAGCATTTGCTCTTATCATATTTGAAATTAGGCCTGATAAAGACACTTTTGCTGGGCAAAGCACTACTGGACCCTGCCAGGTCGATTCCTGTTGGGGCATCCCATTCTGTGACTAAAGCAGCCTCTGTTTAAGACCATATAAGCATTTGCTCTTATCATATTTGAAATTAGGCCTGATAAAGACACTTTTGCTGGGCAAAGCACTACTGGACCCTGCCAGGTCCATTCCTGCCCAGGGCATCCCATTCTGTGACTAAAGCAGCCTCTGTTTAAGACCATATAAGCATTTGCTCTTATCATATTTGAAATTAGCCTGATAAAGACACTTTTGCTGGGCAAAGCACTACTGGACCCTGCCAGGTCCATTCCTGCCCAGGGCATCCCATTCTGTGACTACAGCAGCCTCTGTTTAAGACCATATAAGCATTTGCTCTTATCATATTTGAAATTAGGCCTGATAAAGACACTTTTGCTGGGCAAAGCACTACTGTACCCTGCCAGGTCCATTCCTGCCCAGGGCATCCCATTCTGTGACTAAAGCAGCCTCTGTTTAAGACCATATAAGCATTTGCTCTTATCATATTTGAAATTAGCCTGATAAAGACACTTTTGCTGGGCAAAGCACTACTGGACCCTGCCAGGTCCATTCCTGCCCAGGGCATCCCATTCTGTGACTTCAGCAGCCTCTGTTTAAGACCATATAAGCATTTGCTCTTATCATATTTGAAATTAGCCTGATAAAGACACTTTTGCTGGGCAAAGCACTACTGGACCCTGCCAGGTCGATTCCTGTTGGGGCATCCCATTCTGTGACTAAAGCAGCCTCTGTTTAAGACCATATAAGCATTTGCTCTTATCATATTTGAAATTAGGCCTGATAAAGACACTTTTGCTGGGCAAAGCACTACTGGACCCTGCCAGGTCCATTCCTGCCCAGGGCATCCCATTCTGTGACTACAGCAGCCTCTGTTTAAGACCATATAAGCATTTGCTCTTATCATATTTGAAATTAGCCTGATAAAGACACTTTTGCTGGGCAAAGCACTACTGGACCCTGCCAGGTCCATTCCTGCCCAGGGCATCCCATTCTGTGACTTCAGCAGCCTCTGTTTAAGACCATATAAGCATTTGCTCTTATCATATTTGAAATTAGCCTGATAAAGACACTTTTGCTGGGCAAAGCACTACTGGACCCTGCCAGGTCGATTCCTGTTGGGGCATCCCATTCTGTGACTAAAGCAGCCTCTGTTTAAGACCATATAAGCATTTGCTCTTATCATATTTGAAATTAGGCCTGATAAAGACACTTTTGCTGGGCAAAGCACTACTGTACCCTGCCAGGTCCATTCCTGCCCAGGGCATCCCATTCTGTGACTAAAGCAGCCTCTGTTTAAGACCATATAAGCATTTGCTCTTATCATATTTGAAATTAGCCTGATAAAGACACTTTTGCTGGGCAAAGCACAACTGGACCCTGCCAGGTCCATTCCTGCCCAGGGCATCCCATTCTGTGACTAAAGCAGCCTCTGTTTAAGACCATATAAGCATTTGCTCTTATCATATTTGAAATTAGGCCTGATAAAGACACTTTTGCTGGGCAAAGTACTACTGTACCCTGCCAGGTCCATTCCTGCCCAGGGCATCCCATTCTGTGACTAAAGCAGCCTCTGTTTAAGACCATATAAGCATTTGCTCTTATCATATTTGAAATTAGCCTGATAAAGACACTTTTGCTGGGCAAAGCACTACTGGACCCTGCCAGGTCCATTCCTGCCCAGGGCATCCCATTCTGTGACTAAAGCAGCCTCTGTTTAAGACCATATAAGCATTTGCTCTTATCATATTTGAAATTAGCCTGATAAAGACACTTTTGCTGGGCAAAGCACTACTGGACCCTGCCAGGTCCATTCCTGCCCAGGGCATCCCATTCTGTGACTAAAGCAGCCTCTGTTTAAGACCATATAAGCATTTGCTCTTATCATATTTGAAATTAGGCCTGATAAAGACACTTTTGCTGGGCAAAGCACTACTGGACCCTGCCAGGTCGATTCCTGTTGGGGCATCCCATTCTGTGACTACAGCAGCCTCTGTTTAAGACCATATAAGCATTTGCTCTTATCATATTTGAAATTAGCCTGATAAAGACACTTTTGCTGGGCAAAGCACTACTGGACCCTGCCAGGTCCATTCCTGCCCAGGGCATCCCATTCTGTGACTTCAGCAGCCTCTGTTTAAGACCATATAAGCATTTGCTCTTATCATATTTGAAATTAGCCTGATAAAGACACTTTTGCTGGGCAAAGCACTACTGGACCCTGCCAGGTCGATTCCTGTTGGGGCATCCCATTCTGTGACTAAAGCAGCCTCTGTTTAAGACCATATAAGCATTTGCTCTTATCATATTTGAAATTAGGCCTGATAAAGACACTTTTGCTGGGCAAAGCACTACTGTACCCTGCCAGGTCCATTCCTGCCCAGGGCATCCCATTCTGTGACTAAAGCAGCCTCTGTTTAAGACCATATAAGCATTTGCTCTTATCATATTTGAAATTAGCCTGATAAAGACACTTTTGCTGGGCAAAGCACTACTGGACCCTGCCAGGTCCATTCCTGCCCAGGGCATCCCATTCTGTGACTAAAGCAGCCTCTGTTTAAGACCATATAAGCATTTGCTCTTATCATATTTGAAATTAGCCTGATAAAGACACTTTTGCTGGGCAAAGCACTACTGGACCCTGCCAGGTCCATTCCTGCCCAGGGCATCCCATTCTGTGACTAAAGCAGCCTCTGTTTAAGACCATATAAGCATTTGCTCTTATCATATTTGAAATTAGGCCTGATAAAGACACTTTTGCTGGGCAAAGCACTACTGGACCCTGCCAGGTCCATTCCTGCCCAGGGCATCCCATTCTGTGACTAAAGCAGCCTCTGTTTAAGACCATATAAGCATTTGCTCTTATCATATTTGAAATTAGCCTGATAAAGACACTTTTGCTGGGCAAAGCACTACTGGACCCTGCCAGGTCCATTCCTGCCCAGGGCATCCCATTCTGTGACTACAGCAGCCTCTGTTTAAGACCATATAAGCATTTGCTCTTATCATATTTGAAATTAGCCTGATAAAGACACTTTTGCTGGGCAAAGCACTACTGGACCCTGCCAGGACGATTCCTGTTGGGGCATCCCATTCTGTGACTAAAGCAGCCTCTGTTTAAGACCATATAAGCATTTGCTCTTATCATATTTGAAATTAGGCCTGATAAAGACACTTTTGCTGGGCAAAGCACTACTGGACCCTGCCAGGTCGATTCCTGTTGGGGCATCCCATTCTGTGACTACAGCAGCCTCTGTTTAAGACCATATAAGCATTTGCTCTTATCATATTTGAAATTAGCCTGATAAAGACACTTTTGCTGGGCAAAGCACTACTGGACCCTGCCAGGTCCATTCCTGCCCAGGGCATCCCATTCTGTGACTAAAGCAGCCTCTGTTTAAGACCATATAAGCATTTGCTCTTATCATATTTGAAATTAGGCCTGATAAAGACACTTTTGCTGGGCAAAGCACTACTGGACCCTGCCAGGTCCATTCCTGCCCAGGGCATCCCATTCTGTGACTACAGCAGCCTCTGTTTAAGACCATATAAGCATTTGCTCTTATCATATTTGAAATTAGCCTGATAAAGACACTTTTGCTGGGCAAAGCACTACTGGACCCTGCCAGGTCCATTCCTGCCCAGGGCATCCCATTCTGTGACTTCAGCAGCCTCTGTTTAAGACCATATAAGCATTTGCTCTTATCATATTTGAAATTAGCCTGATAAAGACACTTTTGCTGGGCAAAGCACTACTGGACCCTGCCAGGTCGATTCCTGTTGGGGCATCCCATTCTGTGACTAAAGCAGCCTCTGTTTAAGACCATATAAGCATTTGCTCTTATCATATTTGAAATTAGGCCTGATAAAGACACTTTTGCTGGGCAAAGCACTACTGGACCCTGCCAGGTCGATTCCTGTTGGGGCATCCCATTCTGTGACTACAGCAGCCTCTGTTTAAGACCATATAAGCATTTGCTCTTATCATATTTGAAATTAGCCTGATAAAGACACTTTTGCTGGGCAAAGCACTACTGGACCCTGCCAGGTCCATTCCTGCCCAGGGCATCCCATTCTGTGACTTCAGCAGCCTCTGTTTAAGACCATATAAGCATTTGCTCTTATCATATTTGAAATTAGCCTGATAAAGACACTTTTGCTGGGCAAAGCACTACTGGACCCTGCCAGGTCGATTCCTGTTGGGGCATCCCATTCTGTGACTAAAGCAGCCTCTGTTTAAGACCATATAAGCATTTGCTATTATTATATTTATATTATAAGACACTTTTGCTGGGCATAGGCTTACTGCTGCCTGCCAGGTGCACTTCTGTTGAGGCATCCCATTCTGTAACATAGCATACCCCTCTTTATTTACACTAAGCAGCTCTCTTATTTACACTAAGCAGGCCTGTTGGAGGCTGAGTGTTACTGCTCACTTTTGGTGTGCATTATATTCTGTTTCATATAGACCCACCGCTGCCCGGGGTTTTTTTAAATATCACCTACTACCACGCCAGTTAGACTATGTCGGGCAGACAAGTGCCTGGAAGTGAAAAGAGGAGTGGCAGAGGCCAAGATTCCGCAGGCAGAGCTCGCATCAGACTGGGGGCCAGTAGCAGCAGGAGTCACGCTGAGAGACCTAATCTGCCAGTATCTGCTAGCGGTCGGGTCTCCACCAGTAACGCATCTGCCGTGGTAGATTGGCTGACGCGCTCATCAACAACATCATCACAACTTACATCTGAGACCCCCAGTCTAGGGTCGGTAGGTTCCTCTGACACAACCCTGAGTTGGCATGCCCCGAGAGCAGTCCCTGTCCTCCCATTGCCTCTGTCCTACGCCGTTCCCTCCCCCAGCGACGTATCCTATGCTTTGGGTTCAGCTCCACTCTTTAGTGAGGAGGACCATCAGATAGAGGACAGTCAGCAGCTACTGCCCAGCCAAGAAATGGAGGTGGCTTCTTTAGCTAGGCAGACAAATAGTGATGTGGACAGTGTCGTGGGTGCTGCGAGCGTTCCAGCTCCTGCGCCAGACACTGTTGACGAATCCACGAACATCAGTGACGTACAGCCACAACTCGGTGATGATGATGATGATGACGATGAAGCCGATCGCACTTGGGAGCCGGGTGATGAAGGGGCTTCATCGTCATCATCAGGAGAAGAGGGGCGCAGGTTGCCCCGGAGTCAGCAGCTGAGGCAGCAAGGTGGTAGCAGTCAGCATGGGGGCACAATTCCAAAGGCTGGAGCCGGCCGGGGCCGGGGTAGAGCACCTGCTGTGCGGCAGTCTACCTTATCGGGAGGTAGTGGAGCAGGGGTTCCTGGAGTTGGCAACAGCAGCAGTGAATCAGTGAGGCCAGGGGGTGGGAAAAGTAGCTACTCGGCAGTGTGGCAGTTTTTCCTGAGGCATCCGCAGGAGGGTAACATGGCCACATGCAAGATATGTAGGCAAAAGGTGAAGCGTGGCCAGGGTCCAAATGTTGGCACCACGGCCCTGCGTCAACATATGATGCGTCACCATAAAACGACCTGGGAGAACCGAGGCTCCCAAGGGGTGGTCCAGTCTGCTTCCTCACCAAGTGAGCTCCCAATTTCTGCCAGCCAAGGCTCCAGCACCTCAGCCGAAGGCAGCTGTGCGTCATACCCATCCTCTGTCGCTCCTGCTCCTCCTCCTCCTCCTCCAAGTCATGCATCCCGCCAGCAATCCATCAGCGAAGCCATGTCCAAGAGACAGCAGTATGCGCCCACTCATCCTACGGCGCAGAAGCTGAATGTGCTCCTGTCCAAGTTGCTGGTGCTGCAGTCGCTCCCTTTTCAGGTGGTGGAATCTGCACCTTTCAGAGAACTGATGGCTTGTGCCGAGCCGAGGTGGAGAGTCCCAAGCCGTCATTTCTTTGCCAAGAAGGCAGTACCAGCGCTGCACACTTTTGTTGAACAGAAGGTGGGCCAGTCCTTGAGCCTGTCGGTGTGTAGCAAAATACATGGCAGCGCCGACATCTGGAGCTGTAACTACGGTCAGGGGCAGTACATGTCGTTTACGGCCCACTGGGTGAATGTGGTCCCTTTGCAGCAGCAACTTGGACAGGTCACGCCGCTTCGGCCTCCGCGCTCTCGGCCCATTGGGCCTGTGACACCGTGCGACTCGGCCTCCTCATCCTCCGCCATCTCCTCACCCTCCACTGTAGGCTCAAGTCTCAGTGCCCCTCCAGTCTACCATGTGTGCAGGGCACGGAGGTGTCACGCAGTGCTTCACATGGTTTGTCTTGGCGAACGGAGTCACACAGGGGAGGAACTGCTTAAATGTATTCATCAGGAAATCCAAACATGGCTTACTCCGAGAAAACTTAAAATGGGAATCATGGTTACCGACAATGGGAAGAACATTTTGTCTGCGCTGCGCCAAGGAAGCCTGACCCATGCCCCCTGCATGGCTCACGTCTTCAATCTGGTTGTCAAGCGGTTTCTGAAGTGTTCCCCCCATCTGCAAGACATCCTAACAACTTCAAGGAAACTTTGCATGCACTTCAGCCACTCCTACACCGCCAAACACACCCTTCTTGAGCTACAGCGTCAGAATGGTATCCCCCAACATAGTCTGATTTGCGATGTTTCCACCCGTTGGAATTCCACCCTTCACATGTTGGACCGATTATATGAACAGAGAAAAGCCATCACGGATTTCCTGATGATCCAAGCAGATAGGGGGACTCCCCTGTGTAACTTCAATGTCAACCAGTGGCAGCTCATACGTGACACCTGCCGTTTGCTCAGGCCCTTTGAGGATGCCACTTTATTTGTCAGTCGGCAGGATTACGGGATGAACGACGTGATTCCACTGCTTCATGTACTACAGCACATGTTGGAAACCATGGCTGGTCAGGGCACTGGAGACATGGCGTTTACATCTTACGGCCACATGAACCCCGCTGGAGCTGAACTGGAGGAGGAGGAAGAGGAGGAGGAGGAGTTGCCCAGCGAAACACAGTTTAGGCTTGGCGAAATGGCTGGTTTATCTAGTCAGCGGACAGGAGAGGAGGAGCAGGAGCAGCCAGAGGAGCTAGAGGTTTTTGAGGAAGGCGAGACAGAGGACCCGGGCACACCGTGGCAGTATGCAGTGGAGATGGAGACAGGTAGTCCATCCGAGTCACTTGCGCAAATGGCACGAAGCATGCTCACGTGCTTGCGTAGTGACCCCAGAATTGTTTCCATCTGTCGGCGGGATGACTTCTGGCTGTCCACCTTATTGGACCCTCGCTTCCGGCACAAAATGGGGGCATTTTTTAAACCCACCGAGAGGGAGGACAAACTCAACTACTACAAAGACATTCTACGTAGGCAGTTGGCCGATGCCTATCTGCGCCATGGTCCATACTCTCGCAGGTCTGACTCGAGGGGACCTCTGAGCTCACCTTCCACTGCCATGGCCGCTGGGGGGGTTGGCAGCAGCAGCAGCAGAAGCTCCATCAGCAGCAGCAGCCTCAGTCTTCAGTCGCTAATGAGTAGCTTTCTACACCCGCATAGTGAGGCTACTCATGAGCAGCAGGAAGACCTGGAGCAGAACCTGAACCAGCAGGTCATGTCATACTTTGACATGACCATGCCAACACACCTTGAGGATCCGCTGGACTTCTGGGCAGCCAAACTTGATTTGTGGCCGCAACTAGCAGAGTTTGCCCTGGAAAAGCTGTCCTGCCCGGCAAGTAGCGTGCCATCTGAGCGGGTGTTTAGTGCGGCGGGGGCCATAGTTACGGCGAGGAGAACTCGTCTGTCAACTAAAAATGTGGAGAGACTCACCTTTGTCAA
>JAQIHN010000801.1:0-25023 GCA_027917425.1 Gastrophryne carolinensis
GGGTGAATTTGGAAGGTGTGGGACTTCCGGCCTTTTTGTGTACTTCTCTCCTTAGACTGGAGCTATACCTCTAATCTAATTGGTCTTAAACAAACTAATTGTTGCTTTAAACAAACAGGTGTGTGACCCATTCTGAACCCTGTGACCCATGAAGGGCCCCCTCTGTCAAGGGAAAAACACCTAGGACCTACACCAGCATACCACAAGCTTCTACTACCTGGTATCCTGGGACACCCTTATCCAGTGATGGCAAACCTTTTAGGGACAGAGTGCTCAAATTGCAACCCAAAACTTTATTTAAGTGCCGACCTTATGGCTCTAGTGCCATAGGGGAGATAAAAAAATAAAATGCGTGGATCCTAGTGCCACCTCTGGCGGGGTACCATAGGTTCCCCACCACTACCTAATCCCTTTGCTTTAAGGGATTAGGTGGTGGGGAACCTATGGTTTGGGACCACAAACTCACCCTGGGGCAGCCAAGGGGTGCCCGTACTAATCATCTTGTGTACCACATCAAGAGCTCACTTCTCATTGCTACAAATTGAGGGTACATCAGTGGTGACCCTAGCTAACAGGGTCCTACTTGCTACAAACTGTATAAGGGACGAACCCAGAGCTTGGACCACTTGCTACAAGCCAGAAGGAACCACTGGATAATCTGTGCAGCATACCTAACAATTGTACTTATCACCCTGTGTTACACAAACCTTTCTGACAACTATTGAGGAAGCCCTACCTATCTACCTACCCATCTAAGGGTGAGACGCATCAAGCTTTATATAAATCTCACCACTGGTGTTAGGACGAGCGCTGCACGCCTGTCTCACAGCAAGTCACTTACCTCCATGGCTGCATGCAGCCATCATCCATCTTGCAGCACTTCCTCATGGCTGCATCCAGCTGCCGCCCTTCCCCCCATGCTTCCTCCTCACATGCTCAGGTGCACGCACGTCTCCGTCCACTAGAGGGCAAGCGCACTGGATTCCTGAGATTTTAAGGGCCTGTACAGCACTGATTGGTGTTTGGTCATCCAATCCTGCATCCTCTTCCCCTATTTTAAGAGGCACTTCCTTCCTTCAGTGCCAGATCTTGGTCTCTCCATGCTTGTTGAAAGTCAGACATTCTTGGATTGCTCACCCGTGTACCGACCTCTGCCTGTCCCCGACTCTGAACCTTTGCTGCCAGCCCCGATCTCTGCCTGTACTTACTACGCCTTTTGCCTGCCACTTGTGTACCTCGCTGAACCTCGGCTGACTGTGGGACTGGGCCGCTGTTGGGGGGTAGCGACCTGGGGGTCACTTGCCGCAAAAGACCAACCTGCCTTGCGGTGGGCTCTGGTGAATACCGGTGGCCCCTTAGACTCCGCTCCCCTGACACGGTACCCGCCATCGGTCCCACAGTTAAAGCGGATCCACACCTGAGTCCGCTCCACCCGGTCCGGAGCGGACTCAGGTGTGTTGTTTTGGTTGAAAAAGCACAAGGTGCGCTCTTTGTCTGCAGAGCTGAAATGCTCAAGTAAAATTACCCTTATGTGCATGTCTTACTTGGGGTGTTTAACTGGGGGTGTTTTGCAACTCTTCCCTTGACAGTACCTATGCATGTTAGCTATTATTCTGTTCAGGGGACTAATTTTGTTTGCATACTGTTTTTTAAGAAAATGTGGCTTTGATTCTGCTTTTTTATTCATTTTTTAGGGAAAACCTGTGCAACCAAAGAATTAATTTACTGTGGCCTAGTCAACAAGCATGATACACCTAGAAAGCTTGAGGTGTGTACTTACAGAGAGTTTGTGGGGGGATATTTCAAATGTAAAGGGTTGTTTTTCTTATTAAACTGCAAGGTGCACATAGCAGTTGTATTTTATCTGAAGATCGCCTAAAGCTCTGTTTCAGTTTGGGGGAGTCTCCTAGGCAGGAAAGGGTGTCTACCAATACATATGTGGTACGATTGTAACCGGGAGAAATGGGGCTTTTACATGCAATAAGATTTTATTGAAAAACTTACATTTTTTATTACAAGAAATCACTACAAATTGTAAAATATCCACTATTTCATGTGGTAAAGATAGAAGAGTAGAAAACACAAAGCTCAAATCCTTATCCTCCATTTAAGTACAATTTGTATACCGGTGTATGAGATGCTAATAACGTGGTGTACGTATAATGATGTACAAGTATGTCTTTTTAAAAATAAAATGGAAATTTTAGCAGTAATAATACTCAGCGTGGTGTGATTCCCAAGCAGATCCAGGGGAAGTCATGCCCCACTCCTATGGTTTGTGTTACTGTATATACAGAGTTAAATATATAAATGAACAGCTTAAACAACATTGAATAAGGTCAAGCAACTTTTTTGACTAACCTAACCTATTGTAGTACAGGCCAATCCCATGTTTTAGTTAAACAATAATATAGCAGCAAGAAACTCAACCAAACTTTCCTATGACCCTCTCCTCCAGTGTGCTGTAGATGCTGTAGCAGGTCTCCAATGTTTGCCTCTCCCCTTCTTTCTATTCTACTATGACCACCTCTAAATGTGGTTGCGTTGTCACCCCTCTCCCTCAATGCTCCCAGCGTTAGTGACCTGGGCAAATGCAACCACTATGGATTGCTCACTCATGCTGGGAGTGATGAGGTTAGGGGGACATCATAACCACATTTGGAGTGTGGTCATGGTGGAATTGTATGTTAAGGGCAAACTTTGGAGACCTGCTACATGTATAGTGCACGGCAGGAAATTGCAAGCAAATTGGTCAGGCTTCAGGAGAGCCCATTGCTGCCGTATCATTGCCACTGAACATGAACTAGAGTCTAAAAGATTTCAGTCCATGCTAAATCCTTCCCTTGGTGGAATCCACATTTGGGATACCCCACACTGTGAAACTCTCTGGTTTCTCTACATACTCACCTCGATCCTGTATCCAACAGTGGATGCTTAAGTCTTCGTGCTGTGTTAGGAAGTTCTAGGAAGGCTTAAATGTCTGCCAGCGGGACCACACAGGCCAGAGGGAGTAGGGATGCTGTGGGGTGTTGCAGGGAGCAGGTGTGTAATCAAAGTAAGTATATGGGGAAACCAGGGGGTTTACACTGCGGGCATATCAAATTGGAATGTCTGTAAGGAAATCTCTTAAAGAATGACTTATTTATAGTTTTGGTCCATGTTAGGGCTACATATAAACAAGTTCAGGAAGGTAACCTCTGCTAAGACATTTTTATTGAAAGTTTTCCAGCATACAAAAAAGAAACTAAGAAATTCCAAGCACAAGGTCAAGATAAAAGACAAACTATGAGCTTCATATTTGAACATGTTAAATCAGATGCCATAAAAGATTACACCATATAATGGGAACCATTCACAACAAACAGTATAGTGCAGTTAAGACAAGGAGAGATCATCCACACTAGCCGTGGCCCTGGTATCCAGCCATACACCTTATCTATTGTCAACTACTGGTGGCTCTCCCTATGTTTGTATGTAGCTCTGTATAAAGTGAGGGCCTTCTTCACCAACTTTACCCACATGGCCACTGTGGCACTTGCCTTTCATTTCAAAGCATTACATTTGATGTATTTTCTAGCATAGAAACCTCTGCTATTTTTACCTTGCTTAAAGAGGCCCTTCTGTCAATCCTGATTCAGGTGAACCCTACTTAACTCTTTCACTTTCCAGCATGGTTTACTGTCCTCATGTGATTGGCAGCCTACTGGGTTTTCCTGGCAGCTTACACATAACCAGAGAGGGGGGCAGAGGTCACATAAACAGCATGCGTGGCTCAGATCATAAAAGGGTTAAGTAGCGGGTGAATGGCATGGAGCTTACTGTCACGGACCGGGTGCAGCGGACTCGGGTGTGGATCCGCTTTAACTGTGGAACCGATGGCGGGTACCGTGTCAGGGGAGCGGAGTATAAGAGGCCACCGGTATTCACCAGAGCCCACCGCAAGGCAGGTTGGTCTTGTGCGGCGAGTGACCCCCAGGTCGCTACCCCCTAACAGCGGCCCAGTCCCACAGTCAGCCGAGGTTCAGTGAGGTACACAAGTGGCAGGCAAAAGGCGTAGTAAGTACAGGCAGAGATCGGGGCTGGCAGCACAGGTTCGCAGTAAAGGTGAGTAGCCGAGGTCGGGGCAGGCAGCAAAGGTTCAGAGTCGGGAACAGGCAGAGGTCGGTACACGGGTGAGCAATCCAAGAATGTCTGACTTTCAACAAGCATGGAGAGACCAAGATCCGGCACTGAAGGAAGGAAGTGCCTGTTTAAATAGGGAAAGATGATGCAGGATTGGATGACATAAACACCAATCAGTGCTGTAAAGGCCCTTTAAATCTCAGGGATCCTGTGCGCTCGCCCTCTAGAGGACGGAGACTTGTGCGCATGCAAGGTGGAAGCACTGGGGGAAGGGCGGCAGCTGGAAGCAGCCCCGAGGGAAGATGGATGACGGCTGCATGCAGCCATGGAGGTAGGTGAAATGCTGTGAGACGGGCGTGCAGCGCTCGCCCTAACAGTACCCCCCCCCCTTGGGCCTCCCCTTCTTCTTGGGACCAAGAAAATCTGAGATGAGACTACGGTCTAGAATATTCTCTTCGGGCTCCCAAGATCTTTCTTCAGGTCCACAGCCTTCCCAGTCGACCAAGAAATATCTTTTTCCTCTGGAGAGCTTAGAAGCCAGAATCTCCTTCACTGAAAAGGTATCCTCGGTGCCCGAGATTGGGGCAGGCACCAAAGTTTTAGGAGAGAATCGATTGACAATAACTGACTTCAACAGAGAGACGTGAAAAGAATTGGGAATTCGCAGTGAAGTCGGTAGGTGAAGCTTATAGCAAACTGGATTGATCTGTTGTTTGATCTTGTATGGCCCCAAGTAACGGGCGCCCAATTTGTAGCTAGGAATTTTGAAGCGGATGTATTTTGCCGACAGCCACACCTTATCTCCTGGAGAATAAACAGGCGGAGCTCTTCTCCTTTTATCAGCGCTAACCTTCATGCGGGCGGAAGCTTGACAAAGGGAACGCTGTGTTTCTTGCCAGATGGTGGAGAAATCCTGTGTGAGATTGTCCACGGCGGGCACTCCGGAGGACGTGGATAAAGGCAAAGGCGGAAGGAGTTGACGGCCGTACACCACCAAAAACGGGGACTTCCTTGTGGACTCAGAATCCTTAAAATTATACGAGAATTCCGCCCAAGGCAACAGATCGACCCAATCGTCTTGACGCGCTGAAACAAAATGGCGAAGATAATGCCCGAGAATCTGGTTGACTCTTTCCACCTGGCCGTTAGACTGGGGATGATAAGCGTAGGAAAAGTCCAGTTTAATTTTCATTTGTTTACAAAGAGCTCTCCAGAACTTGGACACAAACTGCACACCTCTGTCAGACACAATATGTGTAGGTAGACCATGAAGTCGAAAGATATGCTTCAGGAAGTATTTTGCCAACAGAGGAGCTGACGGGAGACCGGGCAAAGGAACAAAATGCGCCATCTTAGAAAACCTATCCACTACCACCCAAATTACAGTATTGCTATGCGAAGAAGGGAGGTCGGTAATAAAGTCCATAGCAATGTGTGTCCATGGGGTATCTGGAATAGGAAGTGGGTGGAGTAGGCCAGCAGGTCTTTGGCGAGGGGTTTTGTCGCGAGCGCAGGTGGTACAGGCCTGAACGAATTCGGTCACATCCTTTTCAAAAGAAGGCCACCAATAATATCGAGAAATGATAGAACAAGACTTCCTGATACTGGCATGGCCGGCTACATGGGAAGAATGCCCCCATTCTAATATTTTGCGACGTTGGCGGGCTGGCACAAAGGTCTTTCCCGGCGGTGCTTGTACAAGAGTAGCGGGGGCAGAGTGGACAAGGCGTTCAGGCGGGATGATATGTTGTGGAGTGGATTCAACACCAGAGATGTCAGAGGAGCGAGAAAGGGCGTCTGCCCTGATGTTCTTAGCGGCTGGCCGGAAGTAGATTTGAAAATCAAATCGAGCGAAAAACAACGACCAACGAGCTTGTCGTGGATTCAATCGCTGGGCAGTTTCTAAATAAGATAGATTTTTGTGATCAGTATAGATGGATACTTGATGGGCAGAACCTTCTAAGAGGTGTCTCCACTCCTCCAACGCCAACTTGATGGCGAGTAACTCCCAATCTCCGATGGAGTAATTCCTCTCCGCTGGCGAAAAGGTCTTCGAAAAGAACCCGCAGGTGAGAATTCTGCCAGTAGACGATTTTTGAGTGAGCACCGCTCCGGCTCCAATGGAGGAGGCATCTACTTCTAGGGCGAAAGGCCGAGATGGATCTGGCCTAGACAACACTGGTGCAGAGGAGAAGGCCTTTTTTAGAGCAATGAAGGCTTCTTCAGCCTGAGGAGGCCAAGACTTCGAATTGGCGCTCTTCTTTGTGAGGGTCACAATAGGCGCCACTACAGTGGAAAAGTGAGGAATAAACTGGCGATAGTAATTGGCGAAGCCCAGAAAACGTTGAATAGCTCGCAGGCCAATAGGACGGGGCCAATCCAGAACTGCTTTCAACTTGCTGGGATCCATTTGAAGGCCACGAGCTGAGACAATATATCCAAGAAAGGGTAAGGTGGTTTGATCAAATAGACACTTCTCCAACTTGGCGTAAAGATGGTGTTGACGGAGACGAGACAGGACTTGCCGGACATGACGGTGATGTTCTTCTAGATTAGATGAAAAGATGAGTATATCATCCAAATATACAACAACACAGGAGTAAAGCAAGTCCCGAAAAATGTCATTTACGTATTCCTGGAATACAGCGGGTGCATTGCAGAGACCAAAGGGCATCACTAAATATTCGAAGTGGCCATCGCGGGTATTGAAGGCGGTCTTCCATTCATCGCCCTCGCGTATACGTATCAAATTATAGGCTCCCCTCAGGTCAAGCTTGGTGAAGACCCTGGCCCCACGCAGTCGGTCAAATAATTCGGCAATCAAGGGCAAAGGGTATCGATTTTTAACGGTAATCTTATTGAGGCCGCGGTAATCAATACAAGGGCGAAGAGAGCCATCTTTTTTCGCCACAAAGAAGAACCCCGCGCCTGCCGGAGAGGAAGACTTCCGTATGAACCCTTTATGAAGATTTTCTCGAATATACTCCGACATGGCTTGAGTCTCAGGAGCCGAGAGAGGGTAAATTCGGCCATGAGGAGGAGTGGTACCCGGTAGGAGGTCTATAGGGCAATCGTAGGGGCGATGAGGCGGAAGTACCTCCGCTTGTTTCTTGCAGAATACATCAGCATAGGTCTGGTAGATCTCAGGCAAGCCAGGTAATGGTGCTGAAGCAGGAATAGGTCGAACAGGAACAGACTTCAAGCACTTCTTAAAGCACGCTGCACCCCAAGTCTTGATATCACCGGTGGTCCAGTCAAGCGTGGGATCATGACGTTGGAGCCAAGGAAGGCCTAGAAGAATCTGAGAGGTGCAATTAGGGAGGACGTAGAACTCAACATTCTCTTGATGGAAGAGTCCAATTTTTAATTGGAGGGGAACGGTGCGATAGCGCACAGTACAGTCCAGCCTATCACCATTGACTGAGGCGATAAATAAGGGTGTAGCAAGGCGATTCACAGGGATATTATGTTTATTGATCAAGGCAGCCTCTATAAAGTTCCCTGCAGAACCAGAGTCCAAAAAGGCGCTTAAATTCAGGGATGTGGAAGGTGAGATGGAAAGTTGAACAGGAACAGTGAGCCGTGGAGAGGAGGCACATACACCCAGGGACGCCTCTCCCACCGCCACTAGGTGCGCCCGTTTCCCTGACGTGGAGGGCGAATAGGACAGTCCTTCAAAAAATGCTCAGAACCACCGCAGTACAGACAAAGGTTCTCGTTCCTTCTGCAAGTTCTCTCCAATTGGGTCAAACGGAATCGATCGACCTGCATGGCCTCCTCACTGGGAGGTACATGTGCAGACAAAGGGTTTTGAAGTACTGGAGCCAAACGGGATGCCCTCCTAGGGCGCTGAGAGTCTCTTTCTTGGCGGAATTCTTCACGCCTCTCAGCAAAGCGCACATCAATGCGTGTGGCCAGATGGATGAGTTCAGTGAGAGATGAAGGCAAGTCACGAGCCGCAAGAGCATCCTTAATTTTACTAGAAAGTCCTTTCTTGAAGCAGGCACACAAGGCCTCATTGTTCCAAGACAATTCGGAGGCTAGAGTGCGGAACCGAATGGCGTATTCACCAACGGACAACTCGCCCTGGACCAAGTTCAAAAGGGACGATTCAGCAGATGAAGCCCGGGCAGGTTCCTCAAAGACCTGGCGAAACTCTGAGACAAAGGTGTTAATACTGGAAGAGACAGGGTCATTGCGATCCCACAAGGGAGTGGCCCAGGCCAAAGCCTTTCCAGAAAGCAAACTGATGACAAAGGCCACCTTAGCTCGTTCAGTGGGAAATTGATCCGCCAACAACTCCAAGTGCAGGGAACATTGGGCAAGGAACCCTCGGCATAACTTGGCATCCCCATCATATTTAGCCGGCAAGGAGAGACGGATTCTGGCAGAAGATGTTACCGGGGGCTGTGGCGGTAATGCTGGAGCCGGTGATGGAACTTGCTGTTGCTGAATCGTTAAAAATTGCTGCATCATGGCAGAGAGTTGATTAATCTGGCGGGACTGCATAGCGACTATAGCAGGCAATTCAGTGGCATCCGGCAGCGGTACCATGGCCGGATCTTACTGTCACGGACCGGGTGCAGCGGACTCGGGCGTGGATCCGCTTTAACTGTGGAACCGATGGCGGGTACTGTGTCAGGAGAGCGGAGTATAAGAGGCCACCGGTATTCACCAGAGCCCACCGCAAGGCAGGTTGGTCTTGTGCGGCGAGTGACCCCCAGGTCGCTACCCCCTAACAGCGGCCCAGTCCCACAGTCAGCCGAGGTTCAGTGAGGTACACAAGTGGCAGGCAAAAGGCGTAGTAAGTACAGGCAGAGATCGGGGCTGGCAGCACAGGTTCGCAGTAAAGGTGAGTAGCCGAGGTCGGGGCAGGCAGCAAAGGTTCAGAGTCGGGAACAGGCAGAGGTCGGTACACGGGTGAGCAATCCAAGAATGTCTGACTTTCAACAAGCATAGAGAGACCAAGATCCGGCACTGAAGGAAGGAAGTGCCTGTTTAAATAGGGGAAGATGATGCAGGATTGGATGACATAAACACCAATCAGTGCTGTAAAGGCCCTTTAAATCTCAGGGATCCTGTGCGCTCGCCCTCTAGTGGACGGAGACTTGTGCGCATGCAAGGAGGAAGCACTGGGGGAAGGGCGGCAGCTGGAAGCAGCCCCGAGGGAAGATGGATGACGGCTGCATGCAGCCATGGAGGTAGGTGAAATGCTGTGAGACGGGCGTGCAGCGCTCGCCCTAACACTTACAAGTGAAATGTGAAGTAAGGCATCCAAATTAGGATTCCCTCATGCATCCATGGTTAGATGACCTCCAGTTTATTTTTACTGGAGGTCCCCTTTATGGATGACCTCCAGCACCTTTTTAATACCCCTTTTCCTCTGAAGCTAAGCCCAATTTGGGGGTGTAAAACTGAAAAAATAATTCCAGCTCACATCTTCCACTGTTAATGTTGGAAGCTAAGCCCTCTACGCCCGCTGCCATGGACCTAGGAACTTGAATGTCTTATTAGTCACCAGGAGTAGTGTTATGTCCCACAACGTGTGTTTCATTTTACCCGGGGTAACTGCTTGATATAGTGTTTATTTACATAGGCTGAGCAGTGTGCCTTTAACTGCCTTTGTCCCTTCCTGGCTCCCTACCTGTGATGCAAGCAGCTCCTCCATTATTCCGTTCTCCCTTCAGCCATTTTTAGTTTACATCCAAGCAGTGCACACCTGCTGCGCCCTTCTGCAGTCTACAGTCTTTTTACCTGCTGTTGTTATGGGTTTACATCACAAGTTTCCTGCTGTATTGAACGTGCATTTCAAGATTCCTGGTGTAAGAAGTGTTTATTGTAAGATTCTGTACTGAAATAAAGCTTCTGAAACGTATCTACAAATGTCCATGACAAGCCGAGTAAGCTATCTGCCAAGCATTTTGGAGTAAGAACACATCCATCACAGACACACACAGACAAGGTGAAGCTGTCTACAGGATCCACATTACTGCCATCTCGGTCAGCACAGTTAGACTGGAAATACGGATACCACCCAGTAGGCAACACTGCTTTGTGGCCGGTTGGGCTACTGATCCTAACACCCCCATCCAATTCCTACCTCCCTCCACGTACCCTCACTGCCCCCCTGAGCCAAGAATCTGTAGCCCATGTTCTGCCCCCATTTTATATATTTAGCATCACAGATGTGATGGCTGTGTTGGGCGCATGCTCACCTGTGCCCCATGACCTTCACCTATAGATAATGCCGCTAATGCTGCAGTAACTATTTATTTTAGAGTTCCCATAGCCAACCCTGCTAATTATCTGTCCTGTTGACTGTCCTGGAAGTGTACTAGGGGGGCTCAGTAGAGATGTTGTAGGCTGGTTTTGTGCTGGTCGGGGCTGCTAAAATCCTAGGTTGATTTTTGGACCCAGTCCACTGTTAGTCAACCAACAACTACAGCAGGGAAAGCCCTGCTTCTTTGATTGTGTGAATAACAAGCCACTGAAGGTCATCTGGACAAGGTAGCTAAAAGCATGGCATACATTGCTCCATTTTTGCTTACGTTAGAACGTGGTGTGTTTGGTGTACAGAGCAGGAACTTCATGACTCTGGCTTGATAATCATTTGATTGAAAGAGACAACACTCCCACACTCGTGAGCCCAAAGGTTTAACCCTCCCCCTTACTCTAAGCCTCTCAGCCTCTTCAGATTCATTTGTGTGTTCCAGTAGCTAAATGGTTACTGACTGCATTCTCACCTGGGGAGGGGCCGCTGTCATTGCTGCTGCCTGATTTGCCAGCCTCTGCTTTTTGGGGCATCCTTGACAGTGAAGGGCTGGTAGGATTTGTAGGAGGCAGCTATGGCTAGGGATTTTTGCAAGGCGAGTAAAGCCACATCCACTTTAGCAACACAGACCCTTGGGCATATAAGAAACTTGAACACAGCATGCTGATGTAAATCACAGGTCTGGGGGCACAATCTTAACACAAATATTTACTTTACATGTCAACAGTGTAAAACAATAAAGCAGACCACCAAAAACCTGACAAAAATGAAGTTTACTGAATTGCAGAATATGCAGAAAGTCTTTTTATATGTAATGTTTCTATATCAAGTAGTTCATGTAAAGCTAATAATTTTTTTTTTTTTTAAAAGGAACAAAACCAAGTATTTATTTTAAATAAAAGTTTTTGAATAAGTGCTGCCCACTTAAAGGTGGAGTCAGTGGTTCTCAATCTTTTGCTTGTCAAGTCTCTGAACCAGTGTTCCATCAAATCTTCCTCCTGGCACTTAGCAGGTCCCCCGGGGCAGTAACCAGGAGCAGCATCCCAGGTGGGGCAGCCCACGTTTCTCTTCATGTCCACCAGGAACTGCGATGATGTATGAGCCTGGGAGAAATCTCTGTTTTCAAGGTAAATTGCTTCTTATCAAGCCAGCAGATGTAAAGCTGATAACTCAAGGTGACAGGGAAGTGCCCTGTGACTTTAACCCTTTCTACCACCACTAGAGATGTGTAAAAATTGTTATGTCACAGAAAAACATATAGTAAATACCTACAGAAAAGCATTTATATGCCAATAAATACGGAAAAAAACAAAATACTGGAATGTGCATGTAGGTTACAGTTTGATGGAAGAAGCTTCAACCATCCTGAAATACTCACATTTGTGACTGCTGCTATCTGCTGTTTTTTTAGTTTTTGTTTTGTTTCTGTTAGTTAAAGTGGACCAAATGTCCTAGGGGGGGACCCCGGGTTTCCAGGAGCTCCCAGAAAAGGACTGGTGGACGGGAGGTAACTAGTGGGGCAAGGGGGGATGTGATTGGAGACGGGGGGGGGGGGTGTAATTGGATGCTCCTGGGTCCGAGACTGGAATGCAGTGCTCTGGGACCCTCCATTTCTTCTTTTTCATCTTTTCCCTCTGTTTCCTTAGTTTCTTTCTCTTTCCTGCCCTTCCTCTTTTCTCTTCTTTTCTCTTTCTCTATAGGAGGGGCAGGTGGGGTGGACGTGGCAGTGCAGGCTTTAATGAGTGGTCTATTGGGGCCGGTATGGGGTAAACGACAGGATCAGAGGATTAGTCGGGGGCCTGGATGGTTTATATCACCTCTGGCGGTGACTCTGTGGACGGGTTTTAGCACTCCGGGCCTGGGAGTAACCCCAGGGTGACGGTGGGTAGAAGATCTATCCCCATGGCCTGGAGGAGAGCCTATGGTGAATTTTTGTCACTGTCATATTCGCCCTATATGCTATACTTGGTCTATATGCTGTACTTTTTCTTTATCTATGTATTGTTAAAAAGTTCAGTAAATATATATTACAAAAAAAAAAAGCTTTCTGGGGGGCATCCTGATTTTGGCTAATCCACAGAGTATTCCAGGGCCAATTCTAGGCCCAGGCAAGCAGTGCTGTTACCCTGGGATCCAGAAAGGCAGGGGCACCAAGGTTAAACTGACCATTTTTTGGGGTCCTCAAAGTGGGACAGTTTAAACCAGTTTGTGGGTGAGGGGTATGGTAGGTGTATGGTTTAGCATGTGGCTTAATTACAGGTCACATTTTATGGTCCATAAAAGGTGTTGGTGATTGAGCCAATGCTCAGAAATCTATGCATTACACTACCACCATTCAACCAAAGTCAGAGCAGCTGTAAATCACCCAGACACCCAGTATTCTGCATTTGGTGGGACAATCTTCCCCATGTCAGTAAAGCAGGACATTTAGGTTTTTGGAGGGACAGTGGGCCTCAAAGTGGGACTGTACCACCAAAAGTGGGACATCTGATCATTTTAGCCAAGCTGACCGCTTATCTCTGAGCTCTTGCCTTCAGGCTCTGAGTGCAGCACCCCCTGCACTGTACTAGAGCATCCCCTGGGTACTTTCTATTCCTCCTGCCATATACTGGGGGAGTGTAAGGAAGGAGAAGGCAGGTGTGGCACTGACAGGAGCGGAGTGTGACGGGGAAGTGTCATATACAGAAAGGCCACTAGGAGCGGAGTGTGATGGGGAAGTGTCATATACAGAAAGGCCACTAGGAGCAGAGTGTGATGGGGAAGTGTCATATACAGAAAGGCCACTAGGAGTGGAGTGTGATGGGGAAGTGTCATATACAGAAAGGCCACTAGGTGTCACCCACCATGAGAGACATAAAAGCTAGGCATGCCCAGACATGAGTCTTCCTGGTTCCTAAGACAAGGTCAGAGTAGCTGTAAGGAAGACATGAGAAACCCAGATCTGGAAGTGAGCTGCCAGGGTACAGAACAGGCTGTTTGGGTCTGTCTCATGGCTGTGCTGCGCCCCTTCTTCCTGGTCTTGAGAGGACCGCATAGTTGAGAGGAGCAGCTGAATTCAAAATGTGGATGTAATGCGGGCTGAGGCCCTAAATCAGAGGGGACCTATCGGCTGGAGCCCCCTGAGATTGTGAATCCCCACTTGCTGACAGGCCAGAAGTGTGGCTGCACAGTGTTATTGCAGTGGGGTGGCCCGAGCCCCTTCACATGGGATGTTTCACCTGTGGCTGACAAGGTTCTTGCTGTGATGTTGACATAAGTGAGGCGGAGGAGAGACTGTTCTAGATTGCAACAAAGTTTGCCCCTCTTCTTATGAAACCAGTTTCAGTGTGCTTTAACTGCAGTTTCTCATTCCCCATCCGGGACAGGTGGATTAAAAATTGTGTTTGTGTGCAGTGGCCAATGTTTTCTCATCCCCCACGGGGACATGTGGATAACAGAAGCATGCTGTTATACTCACCCTGGCTACTGCATTCTGTGTCCGCCAGGGCCCAGGCTAGTGACATAAGCTGTTGTAGGACACCTATGTCACCTGCCTGAAATGCAGATGATGGGAGCAGAATGCAGGAGCGTGGGTGAGTATAAGAGCACGCTTCCCAGCCTGCACAATGGCCAATCAGTGCCGCGCCTCTCTCGCATTGCATTGTCTTATGTTTTAGAGGGATCCATTTGTACTTTGCATATAAATTATTGGGTCTGGGATGTCTGCTGGTGCTGTGGTGGGGTGTTGGCTACTATGATGGGGGGAGATATTATTTCCGAGTGTTAATTAGCCTGCCCTGGTTATTTCAACCTTTCCCTGGTGTGTACATACAGCCAGGGCCAGCTCCAGGCTTATGTGGGTCCTTGAATGAGAGGGTCTCAGTGGGCCCTAATGCTCCATGTCACCCATCAGCTCCGCTGCCACTGATTGGTTGTCCTCTGTCACTAATTGCCCTCCAGACGACACTGCCATTGATTGTCCTCTAGTCTTCATTATCTTTTTTCCATTGCCACTATTTACCCCCCCCCCAGTCCTTGCTGCCTGCTCCACCATCACTTAGGTGTCCATCATTGCTGCTAATCGTTCTCTGATCCTCACCTCCTTCTCCACTGCATCTAAAGTGTCCACTGCTGCTGATCATCATTAAAAAGGAACATTGGGGGAGGTTAAAACCTCGCTGATCTGCTCCCCTCTCCTCTGGTTTCACCTTTGGGCACCTTTTACTCACCTCGCCAAGGAATATTCTAGGTCCCACGGTTTCCGGGCGACCTTCTGATGGATGATGCCATCTTGCATCCCATCAGGCACCCCTGATCTTGCGGCTGCACAGTGCCCATGAATGGGAGGCAATGGGTCCTTCCGAAATCCCACGAGACTTCGCTGATCAGCGTAGGGCTAAAGCCGCGCTGTCACTAACAGACAGCTAAGCTGGCGCAGGGGGCAGCGATCAGGCCCTGAAGCAGCAGGATCCAAATGGTAAGTAGCGGCCGATGGTGGGGGGAATCGGGCCCCTTTTTATTTTTAGGTCTGATGTTCCTCTTTAAGTGGACAAAAATTCAGATTTTGACTTAGGTCCTTTCCCCCGGCACACCACGATCAGGGGTGCCCCACTGTGTGAAACCCTCCATATGGCCCAAAGAAACTCACCTCATCCCAGTCCTATGGCGCATGCGCCGCTGCTCGTCCAATCAGCAAGCTCAGATGCGCTGATGTCACACCATTTAAACGGCGTCTAAAGCCAGCGGCTCCGAGCACAAAGAGGGATAGCAGGGATGCGGCCTCCAGCACACTCGGAGGCATGCGCTGCTGGACCAGGAAGAAAGGTAAGTGGGAATGACCAGTGCTGGCCCGGCATACAGTATAAAGTCAGAGACCAGGCTACATACTCCTGTTTCAGGTTCCCAGAGCAGCTAAATGTCATATTCAGCAGAGCACACTGCTGGGGGGGAGTGCCACACTGCCTATATGGGGAATGGGATGGGGGTGATGTCACACTGCCTATATGGGGAATGGGATGGGGGTGATGTCACACTGCCTATGGGGAATGGGAGAGGGGATGCCACAATGCCTATGGAGGGGGGGAATGCCACAATGCCTAAGGATAATGGGAGAGGGGAATGCCACTTTGCCTATGGGGAATAGAGGGAGGATGCCACACTACCTATGAGGGATGGGAGGGGGGATGCCACACTGTTTATAGGGAATGGGAGGGGGGAATGCCCCACTGCGTATGGAGGATGGGAGGGGGGAATGCCACACTGCCTATGGGGAATGGGTGAGGAGAATGCCACACTGCCTATGGGGAATGGGATAGGGGAATGCCACACTGCCTATGGGGAATGGGTGGGGAGAATGCCACACTGCCTATGGGGAATGGGATAGGGGAATGCCACACTGCCTATGGGGAATGGGTGGGGAGAATGCCACACTGCCTATGGGGAATGGGATAGGGGAATGCCACACTGCCTATAGGGAATGGGATAGGGGAATGCCACACTGCCTGTAAGTGGAGGATTCTGTACTTTGCCTATTATTTGGTTCTTGGGGGGGGGGGGGGTTGAGCAAATCCTAGGTGCCTCTTATAGGGTGAACAATATGGTACATTAAACCAAAGGCAGATTACCTAGGTGAAGGGCCAGGTTGAAGTCTTGGTGGTGCTGAAGAAGAAAAAATGAAAAGCTAAAGTATCAGGGGCATGTGATGCAGTTATTACCAGTTACTGTAAAAGAATTATTTAGAAGCATCTGCAAAAGTTATAATGAATGTGTAGCAGGAATGTAATCAAAGTTAGCAGGAAGCTTGAAGACAGTGCTAGACAGCTACTAGGCTATTTTAAAAAACAATGTCCTCTTAGAAAGTAATGACAAATTCCACCACACTTAAACTGCTTCACAACAAAGAGGCCGATTCATTAATAGCACCAGGTAGCGACAGATGAGCGCCACTAGCGTGATTTTCACAGCGCCCGCTAGTATTCGCTGTGCTTGGCCGGGGTTTGCTTGTTGACAGCGACTCAGTCGGTGTGCGGTAATGTTGAATACGGGGTTAGGGGTCGCTGTTTCACAGGTTCCGCGTTGTATGGGTGCGCCTGACAGCGAATGGCCAGAGCGAACGGCTTGCTGCAGATTCATTAACAAATCACGCTCAAAAATTTCTCGCGCTGTGAATTCCTTGTTTAAACCCCAGAGCGCTGGCGGCGATGTGTGTAAAGTAGTTTTTAACCCCCAAACAACCATTTTTTTTTAATGTAAAAATTATACAAGTTTTTCTAAACATTTTGTAATATGAATACATGAATATCAGACCTGTAATATCAATTCTGCACAATTTTTATTTTTTTTTTTTACTTAAAAAAAAAAAACCTAACATTGCAGAAGATTAAAAAAAAAAAAAAAAAAACATTAATAGCAATTAATTATGATTATTTAAAGATTGCTCCATTGAAATGCATTGGACAACGCCAGGGAGCGCCAGGTCATACCTGTCGCTGTGATGGGATTAGCAGCGGCGCTGTTCGTTTTAGTCGGCTACATGATGAATCCCGCGCTAGCTGACGCTCTCGCCGGGGCTAGCCTCATTTAGCATGATAAATGCGTCATTGTGACCGCCGCCGGGCGTACTTGATTCGGTAGCCGCCGTTAGCTGGCGGTACCTGGCGCTCGTCAGACACTACCTGGTGCTAGCCCTTGATAAATAAGGCCGTTTGTAATGTTTTGCAGCCTCAAATATAGTATTGTCTGCTGTTGTAATTGTTTTGTTTTCACCAGTTCTGGCTGCTGTTGCAGTATGGTTGGGTTAGGTTCCTGACAATATAGTGTCACGACTATGGGGGTCATGCTAATTATTTGGTGAAGCACGTTTACCTTTAGGTGTGAACTGAAACTTATATCTTATATCAAGAAAGTGCAATAAAAAAGTTTTTTCTCTAATTCTCCCTAAAAAAAATCACTTGTCCCATTGCTGGGGCAATCTATAGGTAAAGTAGATTGTTTTTTCACAGCCCATTGATTATGTCATAACAGATGAAACGCGTCGGACGGAGCTTGCTGAATCACTTGACCATGAATGCTGACGGAAACTGCTGCCAAGGCAACGGGTGCGAGCCAGTTTACTGCCCTAGAAGTATCACACTATGGGTTGTTTCTTGTTTGTATTTACATGTTGATTTACCATTAACCCTTTAAGTGCCAAGCACGTGAATTTTACGTTGTTGCCTCTCTTTCACTTAAGTGCCAGCCACGTAAAATTCACGTGCCTGGCATTTACCCCTGCTAGCGGCCAAAAAAATAAAAAAACACTCACCTGACCCCTCTATCAATCCGGCCGGGTCTCCTCTTTAATTTGATGCCCCCCTGGGGGCTCGGATGGCTCCAGGAGAACCCCCGGAATAGCACCCCCCCCCCCGCTTCAGCGGCGGCCGCTGCTAACTATAAAATAAAATTAAAAAAAAATGACATTTACTCACCTGCAGCCGCGATGCCTCCCATCAGGTCTCCTCTTCTCCAGGGGGGCCTCCGATCGCCCCCCCCAGGCTCTTCCGTGGTGAGGAGAGGGTGAGAAATCGCCCTCCCCCTCACTTCCTAGATCGTGACTGCTAGCCCCGCCGGGTGACATCATCAGTGACCCGGCACCTGTCACCTGGCAGCCGATGACCCGAGAAGCTCAGTCACTGTTGGAGATCGGAGCAGGAAGGTTGGATGGGGGCGAGATGGCTCTGATCTCTCGTTCCCCCGAAGCCCTCCTCCACCGATCACCAGCAGCTGTCAACGGAGCGCCGTGGGACAGGATCGGGACATCGGAGGTAAGTAGAAAAAAATAAATAAATAAATGTCTTTTTTTTTTTATTATGTGTCAGTGTGTTTATTTTTACTGGTAACCCCTTGTGAACTGGTAAGTGGTCCATGAGTGCATTTTGGGGGTAAACCTAAACTTACATCCTAAGTGCAATAAAAAATGTTTGTTTGAATTTCTCTACAAAAAGAAAAAATCACGTGTGTCTGTGATCGCACATTTTGCAGATGAGGTACATGATTATTAAAGTGGACCAACACCCAGGATTTTGACTATCCTGGGTTTCGGTCCACTTCAGGGGGGCACCCCGATTTGGGGTGCCCCGCTGTGTAAGACCCCCCAGAAAGCCCCCAATACTCACCTCAACACGCTCCCACGTGGCCACGGACAAACGGGTGACAGCGACGGACAAGACAGTGCGCCCGCCGCCGGCTCCCGCACGTCGCTCTGACAGGGCGCGCGCCCGCACCAGCCATTCACAAACGGCCGGCGCGGGCGCGCGAACGTCTAGAGGATGAGGTGAGTTTATTTGGGGTTTTGGGGGGGGGCCCTCACCGCGGGACATCCCGATCTCTAAGATCACCCCTGGGTGATGGTCCACTTTAAAGGGAGGTAAGAATTTTTTGGAAACAACGGCACCCTTTGGATTATGCAGAAAAAAATAGCAAGATCTTTATCAAGCCCCATTGGGTTCTGTTTCTAAATTTTCAGGGAACTATCCTTACCTTACTAGAAAAATCATTGGAGAAAAATAGCTGTTTCAGCTCAAACCCAAAAGTGCACCCAAAGTTATTTCTACTTCAGAAAATAAATAGAATGACCCCACAGTTAAACTTGCTTCACTAAATAATTTCCTGTGCAAAATTAGGCCTAGCTCTTGCGTCTCTAAAAAACATCCCATTAGAAAGTGAGCCTTCTTCTTATGTTCCACTAACAGGTCATGTTATGTGGATCTCCATGTAGCTCTATAGCACTTCTCAAGCACGATTTATCTGCAAACCATGACCAGTTTCTGGCCCTTGAGGGGAGGGTTGGGAAACACTGCTGTAGGTAAACTCCTAGTGTCTAGAGACTTCCCACTCATTCTACAGTTTTGCTCAGTGTATCTGTCAACCTAAGACCAGACCTGGGCAGTGAAGCGCCTCCAACCTCACAGCTATCCCACCCATCCCCCCTTATGCCCTTTTTTCCCACTTTTTGTTTTCTCTCTCTTTCATTACCTCATAAAAAAATGCACCAACTGGTTTACAACACTTGTAATTTCCTAATGTATAATGTGTATCTTTTAATAAAAATAGATTGGCCAAAAATGGCTGCTTACATTTTTCCCTGCCATTGTTCCCCTTTGATAACATCTTTTTAAACCAGTCCTGATTTTTCCAGTCAAGGACAATACACGGGGTGTCTGATGTCACTAGTGCAAAGTGTGTGCTCTGTAATTAAACTCTATGGCCAATTTCCTGTCCCTGAAGCATTCTGAATTTGTATGGTTCCCCTGGTTTACTCACCTCACCTGGCGATTCCATGGTCGCATCCCTTGCCTCCCTTCAACTGATGCACGCATCTGCGGCAGGCATTTCTAAATGGGGAGTGGCTTGACTACCATTCAGGTTTCCCAGACGGTCATTAATATGCATTACTAGGAAACCTGATTGGCTGGAGGTAGGCACATGCACCAATGGAGGCCTGCACATGTGTGAAGTGAGTTGTGTGTAGTGAGTAAACACCACAGATGGAACGTTTGTTCATGAGATTCTCCAAATAAGACTGGAGGGTCCCTTAACTAGGCCATGGTGGGATGGGATTCTGCATGGGAACGCAGAAGCAGGTACGTTTCAGGAATAGAGTTTAGACTTTACCTGTTGTATGCAAAACTGAACATTCCTTCTCAGGATGCCCCCCCCCCCCCAATGCCTAGGTTTGGGACTCCTCACTCTCCTTTGACTGCATAGTGCATCTAACATCAAGTGATGAGCCTGGGAAACATGAGCTATGATCAGGGCCGGCTCAAGGTTTGTGGGGGCCCTTGGGCAAGAGAGTCTTAGTGGGCCCCAAAATAGTGAGTCACATGATGTCCCCTTTTTTAACTCCGCTGCCACAAATGGGTCATCTTCTGCTGCTGATTTTCCTCCAGTCATTATTGCCTTCCCTATAGCCACCAATCATCCCCCAGTCCTTGTTGCATTCTCTACTGGCACCGAGCACCCTTCAGCCTTTACTGCTTGCTCGGCTGCCACTCAAGACTCCATCATTGCTATAGATTGTCACCTGGTTCTCGCCACCTTCTGAGCTTCCATCAATTGCCCTCCATTCCATGCCATTTTCTCCATTGTTGCTGATCATCCCCTGTTGCTGAGGCCAGCCATGAGCAGGTCTGTACACAATACTCTGCATTCGATTGTTTGGGTCCACTGAAAAATAATAACATGGCCAATTGTGAGCCTGAGTGGGCCCCTGAAGATGCCAGGGGCCCTGGCAATGGCCAGGTTTGCCCTGTGCTGGCAGCAGCCCTGGCTATGATCATTATTGTCCATCATCCAACTAAGTGACCACCACCAGGTTTGAGGTACTCTTACCAGGAATCACAAAAAAAGAAGGCATATAATTAACTTTTATACTTTTGCAGGGTAATTCTCCTTTAAACAATAATAACATGAAATCCAGAGATTCCTCAATAATAGCAGCAATAGGGACAAAATATTTTCACTTATTCTTCATAAATATGCTCCACTCAGTAAGATTCAAGTAATGGCCATTAAAAGTTAATAAAGGACAATCTAGCATAATGCTGTTTAAAAAACCTGATAAGGTTTATTAAGAATCCTACTCACAGTGAAACAAAAAAATAACGCGCACAGGGGACGATCGTGAGCAGCCGACGAAGATGGCTGCTGCCGAAACGGGCTCCTCCTAGACGGGGAAGCACGCCTCACGAACAGCTCCAGCAGCGGCAGTTTTCGGCCTGAGAGGCCGGGGAACTCCTTAAGAATGCAGGGGGACGCTCGGGGAAGAGGAGGGAGTCGACCCCCTGCAGCGCAGCGGAGTATTAGTGCGGCCGCCGAATCCAAGATGGCGGCCGCATTATAACAGCAGCAGCACAGCTCTCCAGCCTGCCAGCGCAGCCATCCATCCGGCGCAGCTCAGATCCAGCACCAGGAGGAGGTTAATCGGACCCCAGGGGCTCGGGGTGCATATCAGGCAGGGTCATTGGGGGCCAGAGGCGCAGCATACCGGCCTGGGACTTCTCCAGGACCCCCAGCAGAATCCGGCCGCATGCTGAAGCCAGCACTGCCCTGTGGCTAGCCAGCGCAGCCCAGACTCGCTGCAGAACGAAGCAACCCCAGGTTAGCCTGAATACTGGGGATATTGGGAGCGCCAGTGAGCCAAGCGGCGGAGGAGGGAGCTGAGCACCAGGGGCGCAGAGTGTTCATCCAGGGCCCCCAGCAGAAGGCTGTGACCCGGGATATCTTGACCCCTGAAGGAGCTAAGAACACCCAGCAGCTGGGCGACGGGAGGAGGGAACGGGCCTCGGGGAGGCACAACATACCCACCCAGGACCCCCAGCAGAGGGCGGTCGCATCCCAAACAAAGTGACTCCCTGGCCAGGCACAGCCCATTCTCAGCGCTACCTACAGTGCCACGCGGGAAGCCCAGGGATAGACCACCCGGCACACTCTTTGAGCGAGCTCAGGCAGCGAATTGGGCGCAGAGATCGGGGCAAGTCGGCGCAGACCCCAAGATCCTCCACGCGCACAACAGGTCCCAAAATGGCAGCCTCCACAGGATCTGTCCCTAGGCCACAGTTATCCCCTTCCCCGATACCGTCACCAGAATTAATAGATTCTCAGCCAGAGTCGCAACTGGTATCCCAGGCCGCAACCCCGGAACCCCCGCTATCACCACGTGCAAACCTGGGCATAAGGGACGCAGAGCTGCTAGAAAGATTTAAATCTGTATTGCGGCAAGAGCTAGAAACAGCAACTGAGAAGCTTTCCACTACGTTTAAAGCAGAGCTGAGAGACCTGAGGTCCCGCACATCAAAGCTGGAACATCAGATGACTGACACTACCTCTGTTCTGGAGGAGCATGACGCAGAGATTCAAACAAACAGGACCGAACTTTCCTCAGCCCTCCAAAAGATAGAGGACTTAGAGAACAGATCCCGGCGCAGCAACTTACGTTTCAGGGGGTTACCAGAATCTTTCATCGACCTTAAATCTACAATCACGGCCTTAATACAAACATTAGTTCCTGCAATCTCAATTGAACGTCTGGAAATGGACAGATGTCATCGCTAAATTCACTTTTTACAATACCAAAGAACTGATTGCCCAGACCGCCAGGACCCGCAAAGACCTGTTCTTTCAGTCTCACAAATACCAAATCTATTTGGATCTAGCCCCAGTGACACTACAGAAACGTCACCTGCTGAGACCGTATCTCCTAGTCCTCCAATCGCACCAGATAGCTTACAAATAGGGCTTCCCGTTTAGACTATCCTTTACTTATATGAGCCGCTCATATGCAATTACGACACCAGAAGAGGCCTCTGAATTGCTGGAGCGCCTAGGCCTGACCACAGCAACTGAGTCGCTTCCCGCACCAAGGCCGCCCTGGGAGCAACGCTCGCGAGCTGCACGGAGGGACCAGCGGCCCGCGCCCCTATCCTGCTTCGATCTCGTTGCGTATAATGGCTGACTCAGGACTGAGGGCTGGGCAATCAACTAACGTTGCTGGAAGATCCCGAAAACCTGATAACTACGTGAAACACCCCGGGACTTGTCCTCTGTCCTGTCGGCCCAATTCCCCCCTTTTTCCCTTCTCCCCTTTTGCAGGTCCTGTCGGAATCCTCGATGGACTGTAGGAAGGTAACTGACCTGGTTGAGCTGGGGGCACCCATCCGCTACCGGGGGGGAGGTATTTTTCCTCCCCCTTGGTCCGGTGGGGGGTGGGTCTCCCCGCCACTTGGAAGTTTTCTGTGTTAAGTTTTACTCCTATTTCTGATGCAATAATGCTTGTTGCCGTTAGACAGTTGCCATTTTAAGCCGTTACGTTGTGGGCTATGCAGGCTCCTGATAGTCGCTGTTATGGTTCGGTCATGGGCTTGCCGTGGCGAGGGACGGTGGTCCCTGCCGCCTAAACCCCCTTCTGCTTAGGGTGCGATCATGATGTTGGCGGAACCTTCGTATGCACATTTGAATGCGGGGGGGGGGATGGCGGAGGCCACTCGCCACGGGCAGGCCCCAGAGTGAACCAAATTGTTGTTAAATAATCCATTTTTACAAGTTTTCATTGTTCCATGACTTTGCACCGCGTCGAGAGGCTGGCCCTGCGGAATGTGGCGTACGCGGACCGCAGTGGCGACCTGCTGACGGGAGGTGAACTCATTTTTTTTTTTTTTCTTGAGGTTAAGCATTCCAGATAGGTATAGCGCTTTCCCAGAGTGGCCTAACTTATTGTCGAATAGTCAGTTTTATATGTTCAAATTGCTTCATGGCTTCGTACCGCGTCGGGAGGCTGACCATATTTTGCGGACCGTGATGGCGGGCGAATTTATTTCTTTGAAGTTAAGCATATTGGATAGGTATAATGTTTATAGATGGCCCCTGGTGGGGTGCTGGCATTGGGCTGGTCTGGCACCAGTCTCGGAACTTTCTGGAAAAGTGAGAAAGATTACTATATGCAAACCTTAATTTGAGTCAGGGTTGTTGTTTTGTAGCACAGAAGGGTTTGATGACATAAACGATTATAAGCATGAAGCTTTGATCTGACTGCAGTCTGACTAGGTCTGTACCCCCCCCCCCCATATTTTATCGCGCACCATGCTGATCCTGAACGACTGCAGATAACTCTACAATCGCAGGCGACTCCCCGCCCAGAGGCGACCCCCCCCAGATACCCAGAACACTTCCGGTTTTGGGATACCCCCGGAAGGCAACCGTTGACTCGCTTCGAGTCACCAGCCCCCTTTCCACTTGTTCCCCTATCTTGGGAACACCACCTGAAACCGCAGCCCCCGGCAACCCCCGGCAGCCCCCGCATCACACGGGGTATACCTGGGGCACTCTACTACTTGATACCCGCAACACCCATTGCCTCCCCTTCTACCCTACGCGCACTTGCCGATCCCTAATCTTTTCCTGAATTCAAACACCCAACCCTCTTCCCCGCCCCCCCCCCCCCATTTTTTTCCCCTTTCCTTCTCTTTTTCTTTTTCTCCTAGATAGCTTCTTCCATCTCTTCTTGACGCTCGGCCCTGCCTGTTTTTAGTGAAACTGCCATCATGAGCCAACCCCACAGACCATCAAGCAGTGCTGGTCTCAACTTTAAATTACTTTCACATAATGTGCAGGGTTTTAACTCCCCGCACAAGTGGTCTAAAGCGTTCCACTATTACAGGCAGGTGCAAGCTGATATACTGTTCCTCCAGGAGACGAGATTTTCCACCACAAGCTCCCCAAAGTTCCTAAATCCACAATACCCCACATTCTTTCTGGCTTGTTATACAGAGAAAACCAGGGGTGTAGCCAGTGCGTTTCGGCGAAATATCCCATTTAAATGCGAGACGACAACAGCTGACCCAACTGGCCAGTACCTGATTGTAATAGGCAGCCTAAATGATACACAGATGACCTTTGTGTCGTATTACGCGCCTAACACTCATCAGGCACATTTTTTCTCGCACCTTTTGAAAAAAGTTAAAGAGCATAGCAAAGGGCTACTAATCATGGCCGGAGACTCCAATGTAGCACTAGATCCTAAGCTCGATAGGTCACTTCAGCAGGGTAACGGGTCTTTCTCATCTTCCATGCAGCAACCTCCAAACCGTATCAATGCTATGTTGCGGGATGTGACTCTG
>JAQIHN010000802.1:0-24894 GCA_027917425.1 Gastrophryne carolinensis
TTTAAAAGAAAATAACAATAACAGTTACTATTAGATGCTATCAGTGAAAAAAATGAAATAAAAAATAACTTCTCCAATCATGACCCTTGGTTGAACTTGATAGGCATGTGTCTTTTTTCAACAGTATTACCTATATAACTCTTCAAATAGGATGTTTTTTGCAACCCTGCAGCCATCACGCCATCCACCTGTGCTAAGCCTAATTTATGCATTAAAATAAGGAAACTCGTCTGATCACCACAATCCTCCCTTGATTCCAGCAGGGGCGGGACTCTGAATGGCAGCCATAGACCTGAGTGACAGTTGGACTTGAGTGAATGACCAGTAGTACAGTGGAACTGCAGCACGAGACCTGCCACTCAGGATTTGCCATTTAGTGACCCTCAGGGCTAGTAGGAGGAACTTACATTACAGAAGACAGTTAAAGCGGATGGAAACCCATACGGGTCCACCCCTCCCCCGTCCAGGCAGCCGGATGCTGCTGTTGGCTCGGTGGTGGCTAATTTTTAAAGCAAACCAGGCTTTTTCACTGCCAAAGTGAGAGACGTCTGGGGACGGGAGCGTGCACAGCTACAGTGAAGCTGGGGATGTGAATGAGCGCTGTGATTGGGCAAGATTACCGGTGCCCTGGGGGGTTTCATACAGAAGGGCATCTGGTGTAGGATGCCCCAGCGGTAGGCTAGCAGCTGAGCCTGGAATCTTTGAGATTCTAAGGGGTGGAGTTTTGACCAGCTTTAACAAACCAGCTATAAAGAGCACATGGGGGTCGCTGGGGGGGGGACTGAACTCCATGGCCAGATCCCGCAGGACACCACTGAAGAGCTTTTTTTGCTAGATGCTATTACAGGAAGCAAGTTATGATGAACCTGCTGGATGAGCTCCAGTGGAGACATACTGGTCAGGAACATCACTAGCAGCCAGTATGTGCCACCCACTCACGACATCAGTGAGATCATTCAAGAAATCATCGTCTTTTCCCAGCAGAGCTACATCTAATTCGGGATGGGAAACGGCTGCAATTCTTCCAATAGAAGGAATAGATTATTTCAGTGCACAAATGATTTCTCTGTCATACAGTGTTCCATGAGTTTACTAGGGACCATCCCAAACAGATCAGGGATTATTATTAAAATTAGATATTTGGTCCACTTTGCAAGGAGGGTCCTGATCTGGGTTAGCCTTGCAAGTGTGGCAATCTAGTAAAGCCTCAGATCAGGCGATACAACCACTTTCTTTCTAGGTCCCCGTAAGTGACTGGCAGAAAATACCCATTACTGGGGGCTAGCAAACTACTGAAACTGGTGATAGTGCTGGGCATAGTCACCACTATTCATGGAGATCAATAAGTTTACACATTACAGTCTATGGGGCTACAAATACAAACAGAAGCCAATTTTTTCATAGAAGGTTGACGGCAGAAGGAGACCATACGGTCCATCTAGTCTGCCCTTATGTGACCTTCATGTGGTACTGCGTGCATTTTGCTTTGTGGCACCATAGATTTTTATTGGATTTAATGACAGGAAGGCAGAGCATAGGACCCAGAAACCGAATTTTGTTTTTTATAACGCAGGCACAACAAATGTACATAATAAAAACACAGACAAAAAAACACAAACGGAATTTCTATTGCAAACACTGCTGCAAAACGCATGCCACAAACATGGACAGAAGCTGGCTTTCTTCCACATCAGCAACTGTCAAGTTCGATAATATCAAGTAATTTACTGTACTGTTATTTGAAACAGGGTCTTCTACAATCAGCGCACTATGCTGTGCATATTAACAAGTGGAAAAGAACACTGAAAGGAAAGGGAGTGGCAAGCTTTCCTTTGGATGCCTCCCTCTGGCTATGGCGACCTGCACCGGCCACTCAGGCCCGACGTGGGAGCGTGAAACAGCTGGAAGGATGCCACTGCAGCATGCACACTTGCTGTGCAATCACTCAAGAGATGAGCAACGGTAATCCTGACAATATCAGACATCGGGGCATCACAAATAGGAGTGCTCCACAAAGAGTTAGACCACTTACCTAGGGAAGTGACTTTAGGGTCAGGTTACAGCTTGTCTCCAGGGCATCCCAATTTGACATGCCTCCCTGTGCAAATCCTCGGGATTGCCTGTATACTCACCTCAGGAATTGATCTCACAATCACATTTCCTGGCACCCCAGGCACTGCTCTAGGTGCTGGGTAAGCTCTTCATTCAGAACTCCTGAGTTCTGATTGGACAAGAGCATGCATGCAGTAGGAGTGTGGTTAAAGTGGACCAAAACCCAGGATCGGGGGTGCCCCGCTCTGTGAAACCCCCCAGATCGCCTGAAGTGCCATGTGCAGCCGCTTGTCCAATCAGCACGCTCGCTGAGCTCGTCCAATCAGCCCGCTGATGTTACGCCATTTAAAATGGCGTCTAAGTCCAGCGGCTCCGAGCGTGCTGATTGGACGAGTGGCCCCCGCTTCCCTCTAACAGGGAGCGTGCCCGCGCCGGCCATTCACAAATGGCTACTAGATTGATAGCGGGGATGCGCCGTAGGACCGGGATGAAAGGTAAGTGAACAGGGCGACCTGGGGGCTTTCACACAGTAGGGCATCCCGATTTTGGATGCCCTGGGGGGAGGGAATCGATCTATAGTATTCCCGGGCGGATCGAGCTGAGTTTTGAGCCACTGTAAAGGGGAGTAAAAAGCCAATCCCAGGGCCTGCAAGAACAGGAGCATCCAAAAAAGTCCAGTCATAGGGTAACCCCTCTGCCCGGCCAATGTCGGTTGGCGCCGAGGCAGGACGGGGGTTACAAAGAAAAAAAACAGAGCAAAAATCCAGGTGAAGCCACTTTAAGATATCTCCCAAGATGGTGGCACCTAGGACCCAGAGCACTGAAAGAACGGCACTGGAACATGGGCGTGATAAGGGTTTTTCTTCTTTGCAACCCCATGGGTTACCCCATGACTTAACTTCCGCTTTTAGGGCCAGGCACTGAGTTCTGTCATGACTGTAGGCAGGTCCGGCTTTAGAGTCTCAGTGGGCCCCTTGCCTGCTGGTATGACACTATATACATGGTGAGAAGGAAAGATTAGATGTAAATGAGGAAGGGAAGAAAGAATAGACAGGAAAAAGATAGAAGAAAAATGACAGGAATGACAGAAAAAAAAATAATAGAAGAAAGAAAAGGAACGGCAGACAAACAGATGAAAGAAACAAAGAATAGATGTAAAAAAGAAAAAGACTAGAAAGAACGAAAGAAAGACTCTCCCAATGGCCAATCTGCCTCTGGCTGGTCTCAGTTCTGGTTACTGCCCAACCCTAAATCTGCCCAGGATAGATAGAATGAGGTGGGCCCTCCCAAGGGGCCCCAGCACCTATCCAGGTATGCCCAGTGCCAGCACCTGCCCTGATTGTAGGCAACACAGGTGGGCATCCTGATAAGGGGTGCCCCACTCTGCATACTGGCGCTGGAAGCCTGATCCCTGGCCGCAATCCCTCGTTAAGTCCGCTGGATACCGCATGATCCCCAGTCTCGCAGATGATCGCCAGTCTCGGAGCAGATTTGGATGCCTGCTGCACATCCGCCTGCCAGGACACTGGTAATGCGAGAAATGCAGCTGCAGGAGGGAACGCAGAATTGGTAAGTACCCCTGTGATGTGAGGGTGAGAGGTCCTCTGGCGGATGTATTTACATGCTGCAATAAGACATATATGACAGCCTTTATATTGCCAGAGGAAAAATACAGTGTACTGCTTGCTATGACTGTGGTGTATCTACCATAATCCCCATATTCATCCCAACATGAAGCATGGCCAGCTGAGCTCCTTCTGAGGAAGCCATTGCCCTTGTGACCGCACTGTTCTATTATCGGTATAGGAAGCTGGGCAGCTATTCTCCTTTACCCGGCTGCGCACTTACCTCCCCGCCGCTCTGAACCGACTCCGCTTCCAGGGACGCTTCCTGCGTTGCCCTGCAATAGCGACTGTAACCACTTCCGGGTTCTCCTTACCTGACAACTGTGCCGACCTCCCGGCCTCTGCGTGCTGATAGGCTGCGCCGCACAAAGGGCGGCTTTGATTTGTTCGCCAGTCATTCAATCATGCGTGTGACGTCACGCTCCCTCAGGCTTGCCGGGAGTTGTGGTCCTCGCTATGATGTGCGGATTGCGCTGCAGTGTGTGAGGGAGGGAGCGGGCGCCAGTCATATAATAAATACCTTAATAAACATGTGTTTTGTGAGCTTCTTTAGTGTAAAAGCATCACCTAATCGAGGCTTGCGAGCATATGTAAGCAAGATATAAATTACGTTGCTTGCTGAATACAATATAAGAGGTAGTTTACCTGTAAAGTCCACAGCGCTACAAAGAATACCTGTCGTCCACTCGCAAGTGTCGCCTGCAGGTGGACGGACAGGTACTCTTTGTGGCGCTGTGGGCTTCACTGGTGGACTACATCTCCCATGGAGCAGGCGGAAGCTCTCCTCATCCCCCTCCTCCTCCATCTCCGGCTCTCATCAGCATCCCAGCCTGCATCCTCCTCTGTTCATGAGGGGAGGGGCTGGGGTACCTGAGCCTGGCACGGCGGGGCAGGAAGGCGAGACAGTCTGGGTATGAAGGATCTCCTGCAGCCATGATGAGGGAAGCCCAGGGGCCCGCTGCTGCCTCCAGCTTTGAGCATCCTTCATCCTTAGGAGGAAGTGGGGCCATCATGGAGGGCGTGCAGCTGCTTTGATATTAAAAGGGAACCTGTCTGGATTCTCCTCCCCTCCATCACACTCCTATTGGAAAGGCCACCGGCAGCTCTGTAGGATGGAGCTTGTGGAGATGGCCAGCTTCTTGCTGATGCTTCTCCCCAGCCTCATGCCAGTGTCCGGGCAAATGGCCATCAAAGTGCCTCTGAGAAATTTCCCCGGAACCAGTCTCCAGCCCAAAAGGGAAAAGCGGGCCACCGAGGACGAGACGGGGCAAGTGACCAACTTTATGGACATGAAGGACAACCTGAGAGGGAAGTCTGGACAAGGATATTACGTAGAGATGAAAGTGGGCACTCCGCCGCAGACGGTAAGCGTCCTACTCCCTTACACCCTGTCACCCTATTTCTACCCCCGCCTCACCCTGACACCTCAAAGACTAGCCACTCTTAGGGAGGGCCCTGGTCCACAGAGGAACTAAATTAATCTAACCTACTCCCTTACACCCTGTCACCCTATTTCTACCCCCTGCCTCACCCTCACACCTCAAAGACTAGCCACGCTTAGGGAGGGCCCTGGTCCACAGAGGTACTAAATTAATCTAACCTACTCCCTTACACCCTGTCATCCTATTTCTACCCCCTGCCTCACCCTCACACCTCAAAGACTAGCCACGCTTAGGGAGGGCCCTGGTCCACAGAAGTACTAAATTAATCTAACCTAACCTCTCATTCCAATACCAAGCCCTTCATTATAGAGATACTCACCTTTCCCAGCAGAGCTCTGTGCAATGGAGAACAGGAGGCAGAAACACAGATTCAGTGTCCCTGATTGTCCCTTTTTTTTTAGTCCATGTCGCCCTGTCCCTCGTTGTTCTCATTTGTCCCTCTTTAGGGTTTAACATGCAGATCTGCATCAATAAATGGTTCATTTGCTTATTCAAAGTGTTTATATTGTTGTAACTGTTATACCCCATCTCCTAATTATCCATCAATGACAAATGCCCCTCTTTCCCACCCTGAAAAGTTGGAAGGTATGCAGGTGGCTAATAGTGGGGCTTGTAGAGGGGGTATGCGCAGGGTCACGCTGCGGTCAACACCCATTTTTTATAAAATGATTGTTGGATCATGTTAAAGTGGACCAATAAAGTCTAAAATACTCCAGGGCTGGCTGACTAGGTGCCCCTGTGGCATCCTGTTTCACAATACCCCACTGTGTGAACCCCCTAGATCGCCCACAAACATCCAAACCTTGCTGTTAGTCCATCACCGCGTTCGCGGACCATGGTTACATGCTCAGCATCCCTGCAGCCGCGTGTGCTCCCGCACCCAGCTATTCTGATTGGCGGGGCCCGCACTCCACAGGGGAACCGGGGATGTGGCCGCCACCACTCCCTACGCTGACACCCAGATTCAAACAACAGCTTTATGCTGTGCAAAGTGCTGTTTGGACAAGAGCCTGTGCATGCGGCTTGGAAATGGCAGAAGATGTGTTAATGTGGACCGAAACCCAGGATTTTGACTATCCTGGGTTTTAGTCCTTTCTCCCAGGGCACCCTGATTGGGCCTGCCCCGCTGTATGAAACCCCCCAGATTGCCCAAGAAACTCACCTCTTCCCGGTCCTACGGCGCATGCACGACCGCTAGTCCAATCAGCGCGCTCGGAGCTGCTGATGTCACACCGTCTAAGATGGCGTCTAAGTCCAGCAGCTTCGAGGGCGCTGGCTGCCGCATCCCCCGCTTCCCTCTAACAGGGAGCCTGCTAGGGATAGCGGGGATGCGACCGCGGCCCACGCATGCGCCATTGGAGCAGGAACAAAGGTGCGTGAATGGGGTGACCTGGGGGGGTTTCACACAGCGGGGCATCTAGATTTTGGATGCCCCAGGGGGAGGGAATTGATCAGCCCGGGAACCTCGAGCAGGGTTTTGGGCCACTTTAAGTGGGCAGTCTAGGGGGCTTCACACAGGATGGCATCCCATATAGGGGTGCCCCAAGGACAACGCCCAATTACCAGGATAGTGAAAGACCTGGTGATTTGTCCACTTTAAAGTGGGCCAAAATTGTAACAGAGTCTTTAGACTCTTCAGGACGCCCCAAGAGCAATTGTTAAAGTGGACCAAAAGTCTGCAAAGACTTTTAGTCCAGTCAGCTAGGCCCCCGTGGGGTTTACACTGTGGAGCATGCTAACATGGCATTCCCCCAAGGAAGGGTTTCAGCCAGTTCTAGTTCTGGTCCACTTTAAATGTAGGGACATCCAAAATCAACATGCCCTAGAGGTGACTGTTAAAGAGGACCAAAAGTCTGCAGTCTTGTCTTGCCCACTCAGCTAGGTTCCCTCCCCTACGCACACCCACTACAGGAACCAGGCACTAGGTGGGTTTTACACTGCAGAGCATGCCAATTTGGGATGTCCCCTATGGAAGGATTCAGCCAGTTCTTGTATCCGTAGGGGCATCCCATATGAATATGGCTATGAGGAAATTGTTAAAGTAGACCAAAAGTCTGCACAGACTTTTAGTCCACTCACCTAGGCCTTCAAGGGGCATGCCGATCTGGGCTGCCCCACAGTATGTAAAACTACAGAAAAGCCAGAGATCCAGCTACATTCCCACCTTCCTCTGACAACTAAATGTGACCAGGCCCTGGTGCAAACAGAAATTGTTCCCTTTTTAGTCTTTCTCAACTCGATTAAATACAGTTAGAGTACTAATAACTGAACAAATGGTGATTCCCAGATGTACATGAAGCCATGTGAGCACAAATCTAATAAATAAGGTGGAGGAGCAGCAATGGTGGGACCCCCTGACCTCATGACCACTACTCCTGCACCCCCTGTAGTTACGCCCCTGGGCATCCCATGGTGTCAGATGAAAGCTTGCAGTACAACAGTGCCATTCCTTTGCTTTCTCTCTGATCTGCGTCCCCAGGAACCTGAAGGTCTTGTCATTTCTGCATGTGACTTGTCGTGGGACCCTAATAGAAGGTAAGCATTTAGCTCAATCCTAGGTTTTTCCACTGCAGACTACACACTGCAGAGCATTCCAAATCAGGATTCTCCATGCTTGCTAGACCAGCTGACATTTGGTTTGGTTTAAAAGAGGACTAAAGTTTTTTGTGACTTTACTGTAGGTCTTCTATAATCAATTGAGTGATAACTTATAGAGTATAAAATGTCAAGCATAGCTTGCCATAAGTCCAAGGGTGTACATGCCATAGAGTAAAGGAAGGCAGCTGCTACCGGGCCCATGGCAGAAGAGGGCCCTGTGTAAGCTTCCTCCCCCTGGTGCTTGCAGCTCCTGGTCATGTGGTGATAGTGGCAGACTGGTGCTGCCCAGGCCACCCAGGCCTGGCCAACAGCAACAGAACCAGGATTGGTGATGGTGTGGCCCAGACACCTTTGGTGGGCCCAGGTTGGCTGCAGCAGGGATTGGTACTCCTGAACACTTCATGCCGCCCCTTCATACATCAATACAAAGCATAAGGGGCCATGAATATTGGCTCCACGGGGTGGAACAAAGATGCCTGGGCCCTCTGACCATAGAGCATTGGGGAAATAAGCTGCTGGCATCCCTGTCAAACAGACATACAAGGTAATCTTATATTTTAAAGCTTAACAAAACCCACCAGCACTTAGCCAGGAATCTAAAACATTCCAGGGCCAGCTGCTAGCTTGCCCCAAAATGGGATGCCCTGCCGTGCGCCCCCCCCCCCCCCCAGTCGCCAGTACTCTCTTACCTTTCCCTGATTCAATGTCACATGCGTGGCGTCATTCGGCAGGCATCTCTCATGTCTTCAGTGGAAAGCGCGCGCTGCCACATCCCCGGTGTCCTGTGCATGGACAGGGACGGCAGCACATGCCCCCCATTACAGTGAATAAGAGCTGCTTGGCAAAAGAGGTAAACAGAGCAAGCTGCTCTCATTGGCTGAGCACCCACGCATGAGCCGTTGCAACGCGGCATAGTTAGGGTTGTCACCCGGCCGGTATTTTACTGGCACACCCGGTATCTCTCGCGCTGGGCCGGTACCAGTATCTTATTTTTACCAACCATATTAATGGGCCAGGCACTGGGCGTGGCCAAGGCCAGGGATAGCGCCCTGGGCAGTCTTTCATTGCAGAGCGCTGGGGAAGCATGCTGTATGTGCCTTTGACCATCCTCGTAACGTTTTCCATGCCAATAAGACCTGTTTGCCGAAGGATGTAAACACTGCAAATGTCTCTGATTGGCAGTGTGCTCCCGCATGCGCCATAGGAATGAGAAAAAGATTGTACTGAGCATTCTGGGGGGTTTCACCCAGTTGGGCATCCCATTTCGGGATGCACCCAAGAACGTAACAAATCCCAGGAAAGACAAATTCCTGGGTTTTGTTCCACATTAAGGAGCTGTATAGCAACATTGCCATTATTAAAAATCAATAAAAACATGCTGGATAGTGAGAAAAGGGGTTCATGATCGTACATTTCGCACTATAAGACACACTTGACCATAAGACCCACCTAGGGGTTTAGTGGGGGAAAATAAGAAAGGAAAGTCAATTTCATCAGTTTTGTTCCTCTGTAAAGGGGACCAAAACCCAGGATTTTGACTATCCTAGATTTTGGTCCTTGCTGTGTGAACCCCCCGGGTTACCCAGTAAACTCACCTTTTCTGGGCCTTGTCAAAATCGGCGAAGACTCAGCTAAGGGCCGAGTCTAGCCGAGCGCTGGGGGCTGCATCCCTGCTACCCTCTAACAGGATGCTTGCCCATGCCGGCCATTCACAAATGCCTGGCGCACACCCTGCTAAAGGTATAGCGGATGGCAGCCGCGCTTCACGCGTGTGCCATTGGGTGTTTATCATAATGAATCTAGTAGAGGTCTGCTTTAATTTGCTCATCATGCCTCTATAACTGCATAAACAGTGAACCAGAATGGCATTGAATTAGCTGAACCCCTTCTGAACTTCAAGCGATGGTATCAACTGTATCTGACACTTCCTGCAGTGGTTTGCTTTATTTAGCTGTCTATAGAGAAACATAAAACCTATCTCTTGGATTTATATATAGCATCACTGGATTGATTTATAAGGGCCCCATCTTTGCTTTGTTGTATTACTAGACAAGTTGTTATGTTAGAACTCTAAACATCCCTTAAAGGGATTTTTCAGGCAAAAGGTTAAAAAAATAAACAGCATCTTACCTTGCCAAGCGTTCCTCCAGCGCTGTGCTTCCTCTCAGCTCTGCTCCCTGAATAAGGAAATATACTTCCTCATCTGCCCCTCCAGCACTGCCCTGCAGATGTGGGCCACCAATACTAGCTTGAGGAGCTAGACCAAACCGAATCTGGATGCCCCTGGGGGAGCGAATCAGACAACCCTGGAGTTTTATAGACTGGGGCTGCTTTTAATCCACTTTAAAGCCTAAACCAAGTTTCCTTTGGATGCCCCCCATAATGCTAGTCACCCACCTTGCTCCAGTCTTCAGCGATGTATACACAGTCACATCTGAGCAGTGTGTGTTAGTCAGTGCTTTCCCCTTTAATTTATGTATACAGATGTACACATGCTTTCGCATTTCACAGGTGCTATAACTACTTCATCAGGCATTGATGGAGGCATAAATCTGAGGAACCCTTTACAATGCATAGCAAGCAGTTCTCTCACGTGGCTCTGTATATAGCATACATTGCTTGTTCTGAGCAGCAAATTGGAGGAGAAGCTAGACTTCCATGCAATGATATTTCTACAAATGGCCAATAATGTCTGCCCCCATATTTTATCAGTTTTATGAAAAGTGATCCTATAACCAGAAAGTTTGTGTCATTGCCTTCTATCCCCAGTGCCCTAAAACAGCCCGTGTTTCTTTTTTTACTTAAGCCTTTGCCCGATATTCATACCAACACAAACTGGTCGGCTATATAGCTCTCTGGCCGAGCAGCCCCGCCTCCCTGATGCTTTCCAGTGATGATACATTCAGTTACAGTACACACAGATCAACATTGGGGAGCACTGCAACCTTACTGCCATTATGTGACAGTTTATGTGACTCAGACGAAGCTCCGAAGGCGGAGAGAAAGGTGTCGGAGGACGTGGCCACCACGCTTACTCTACACACAGCGTTTTTTCCTGCTCTTCAGCGCTGATCTTCAGCCGTATGTTGGAAGTGCTGTGATTGAGTGTTCCCTCATCTACACGCCCGGATTGTTTCCATCTTACAGGAGGACCGCTTGGATTGTGGATAAGTTGGTGGTAGGAGTGACAAGGGTGGGTTAATGGCTGCTGCACTGTGCCCAGCCTCACCAGAGATTAAGATGGTCAGACTCCCGCCATTCTCTTATTTTGCTGCTCGGCTTGTGACTCATCCTGATGCCGGATCTTTGATACCGACGCTGTTTATTATCTGAGCTCTGCTCGAGTGACTATTTTTAGTCCCATCTTTGTGCAATAGCCAGCTTAGAGCAGGTATGTGGTTGTGGTCGTGGTGACTGTGCTGGGCCCAACGTTGTCTATTCTTTTTATGGGAAGTTGTTTTTACTAATCTTTATAGTTGTCACGTTTTCTAATAAATATAGTTTGCTGGCATTTGCAGCAGCCACACTAGTCATTTGTGTGCTTCTTTGTTTCACTATAACGTTTTATTGGGTTGTTGGCTGATCCCTATTTGGCTGAATATCTTAAGGATAGTGCTGAGCCAGCATTATCATATGGCTGTCATTCAACATCATACTGCTTCCTGTTTGTGTTGTTATGAATATTGGGAAAAGGCTGTTTTGGAACAGTGGGCTGGGGATAGAAGGTGATGACATAAACTTCCTTTCTGGTTATAGGATAACTTTAAAGCTGCAGTAAGAGTAAAGAAATAATACCTCCACCAACTAGCAATAATATTTTGCCTTTATCAGCTATAGTTAAAAAAAGAAACGTGCATTTGCAGGGCCAGTGTTAGGGGAGGGCAAACTGGGCTTTTTGCCCAGAGCCCTTGTCACTGCCTAACCCAAAGTTCAACTTTTTTTTTTGTATTCTAGAATTGATATTATGACGCTGTCTGGAGGATGGTAGGGAGTAAGGGGTGAAAAAATCCAGATGCTGGTGCTTAAAAGTAGAACAAATCCCATGATTTTGACTTTTATTCCATCTGCAATTTATGTTTTCCACTACCACTGGGATATCCGGGTGCTAGTATGACTACTGGACATGAGCCTTTATTGGGGGGGTGTAACTAAACTTATGGGGGGCATCACAGTGTTGTAGGTGACCGGAAATTGGGCTTGAACATCCGGATCCAGTGAGTTGCTAAGCTTTACTGCCTTGATATGCAGTAACCTATAGCAGTCAAATATATGGTGCATATTATTGTTGCTTGCTGGTCAGTTTACCTTCCTATTGAGTCCATCTGTCAAGGAAACGCATATCACTTGATTACGCTAACAACACAGCACATAGGATCACACAACATATTTCCTAACCCTCATATGCTAACCAGTCCCAAAGGCTTGTTTTGGTTGAGGAAAAAGGTCAGCTTCAGTTAAATATATATTTTAATGTGATAGGTGCACTAGAAAGTTAATACAAGCATTTGATATAGTGGAAATATGACAAATATCAGTTCTTCAAAGTGGGATACAGATTACAGGTAAAGTGGATTACAAAACAGGGTTATAACACAAAGTCAGATTACCTTGATGCATTCAGATAAGAGGTTGGCAAGACAGCCTCCAAGGGATTGAAGCAGCCTGCTGGACCCTGGAACCACTCTTTACATGTGTGAGTAACCCCCGGGAGGATGGAACCGCCTGTCCTAGATTGGGGTCTGGTATTTAACCCCCAGCTTGACACTCCCAATGCCCTTCTGGGTGGAGTATCCAGCACCTCCTTTGTTTGGGAGCCAGCTTACAACCTACAAACGCTATTTTCGGCATAGCTTTTAGACTGAGGCTGGTACCGTTCTAACTAGTAGGATAGTCGTCAGGCACCTAGAGAGTCCAAAGATGGAGTCCCTAGATGGGTCAGAACATTACCTCTAGTTCCATTTTAGGCATGGCAATGGGCCGATTCAGCTTTCCAAGTCGGTTTTGTTTTCTATGCCTGGCTTGGTGCTGGCACAGATAGCATCCAACTTATTCCAGGTTTTGTGTCAGTACCAAGTAGTCTGGTGGTTCATGTGTGCACAGCTCCTGGAGCCTTCCTAGTCGGGGGTCCTGTGCCATTCCATTCAGTCTGCACAAAGGTGTGAGAGAATTATCAGGGAGTCTGTGATCTGCTGATGCTTGCTTATTTCACAGAGCAGTGCTAATTCTCCTTCTGTCCAAATGGGCTTTTGCTACCAACATGGAATGTTAAAGGGGTAAACTGGGCATTAGACAATATATCTATATACTGTATATAATAGATTTGCCCTATTCCTCACACCACCTTTACTGAAAGCAGATCTACAATCACCGCCAATGCACGTGGGAAGACTTTGCCACTTTAATCCCCCCCCCCCCCGAACACCGCATTGAGTGATAAGGGAGATTGGTGGCATTCTCAGACAGAGATCCAGGAGAGGAATGGTCACTGCAGGGTTTAGGTTGGCAGCAGCAGGGGGGTGTTTAGCATGCCGAATCTAGTAAAGGTCAATTTGCTCATCATGCCTCCATGACTGCATGAACAGTGAGCAAGAATGACATTGAATTAGCTGAACAAATAGCTGAACCCCTCCTGGACACCTAATTATAAAACCTAAACCTCAAGCCGTGCCTGGTATCAACTGTATCTGACACTTCCTGCAGTGGTTTGCTTTATTTAGCTGTCTATAGAGAAACATAAAACTTTTCTCTTGGATCTATATATAACATCACTGGACTGATTTATAAGTCTTTGCTTTGTTGTATTACTAGACAAGTTGTTATGTTAGAACTCTGAACATCTCTTAAAGGGATTTTTCAGGCAAAAAGTTACAAAAAATAAACAGCATCTTACCTTGCCAAGCATTCCTCTATCGCTGTGCTTCCTCTAAGCTCTGCTCCCTGAATGAGAAAATATACTACCTGCAGATGTGGGCCACCAATACTAGCTCGAGGAGCTAGACCAGACCACGTCCAGATGACTTGATTAGTGTCACGCTCTGGGTATTCTAATGACACGCTCAGGTAACTCCAGCCCTCCAGGTAAGCCCTCAACCCCCAATCTCCGCAGCCAGCTTCACCTGTAGGAGCCCCCGCTTGCCGGGACGCAGTATACGCCTGCCCGGGATCGGTTGCCCCCAGGACTTCAATGGCTCAAAGGATGGGAGCTTACTGTTTGGAGGTCTGAAGAACCAGTAGCTGGGAGCGGTATAGAGCGAGTCCAATAGCTAGAGCGAGTAGCAGAAATCCAGACAGGCTAGAGGTCGGCCCCGGGTGTTTAGAGATAGCAGCGGTACAGAGGGATGAGGCGGCTCGAGGTCAGGGTACAAAGCAGAGGTCGGCAACAAGGATCAGACGAAGAGTGGTCGATTCAGGCAGGGCTCGGCAACGGAGATCAGACAAAGAATTGTCGGTTCAGGCAGTGGTCGGCAACGGGGATCAGACGGAGAACCTTTATAGGGACAGACTACAAGGGAAGGTGTGTGTGATTGGTGCACTTAGGACAAAACAGCTCATTGGCTAAACACTATGGAAGGGCGTAATCCCAAACCTCCGCTGGGCTCATGGCCCAAAACCCCAGCACAGGCCCTATCACAGCCTCCGGCGGGCGCGCTGTGTACAGCGCCGCCGGAGGACAAAACAGTGGGCTGTGACGCGGGGAAGAGGGAGGTGAGCGGCCTTGCTCGGCGCCGCCTGAGCCGCCGCTCTGCGCGGCCGGCCGCCTGGAGACGGCGCTGGAACGGGGTCCAAGTAAGCGGTTACTGACAAATAGTACTCTAATAGCTGCCATTCAAGCCCAGCTAACCCCTCCCTCCTTTCCACCCTGCCTCCTCCTAGAATGCATCACAGCTCCAAGGGCCACTCCCACATTTTTAGCAGAGCAGTCATAAGGTAAAACTGTGATTCTTGATAGCTTGGCCATTTTCACCCTCTGTTGCTAGGCCATTTTCACCATTTTGCACTATATACTGGTATATTTAACTGTGCTTTCGCATGAATTTCCAGTCAAATTATATATTATTTTTTTACATAACAGAAGAGTTTGGGCTTTAACTTGAAATGTCTTGCAAGTAGGGTAGTAGTCCAGGAGCGCAGCATCTGCATACAAGAGGGTTAAGCCCTCCCAAAAGTCACAGTTCATTGGGGGAGGGGGTTAGGGGAGCAATATACTAAACTTAATTATTTGGAGTAAGGTCGAAGCACATCATCACCCTTCACTTCTGTCGTTGTTGCTTTAAAAATGATTTAATAAAGTAATAGTTTCAATTCCTATCAAGTTTGGGAAGGTAGTGTTTGATCAATGGCCATTGGGGTTACTTTGCTAATGTAACCGGGGAGGGCACAATTTTAAATTACATCGCCTCACTCTCCCTTTATTTTTATTTTCCAGCTAAATATTTTAGTTGATACTGGAAGCAGCAATTTTGCAGTGGGTGCAGCTCCTCACCCCTTCTTGAAAAGATACTACCATCGTCAGAGGTAAGTTCTGTGACTTCATATTGTATGCACCTCTGGGGTTTCTTCACTTGATATACAGAGAATGAGTGGCTCTTATGTTGGCCAAATACAACTAGGGAATGAGCGAACCCGCTGAAGCTCGGGGCCGAACTTGCCGCAAAAGTTTGATTCAGGTCCCCGGACTCAACCCAAATCCGAACCAATAGGGAATCAAATTTGGAGGCCCAAAGATTGCTGTAAAATGGAGGTAGCATGTGGGGGGTGGAGGAATCAAAGAGATTGCCCCGCACAAAATGGGCTAGGGAAAACACTCAAAATAATAACAGAAAACAGAAAAACAAAATAAATAAATTACAAATAAATGTAAAAGATGAATTAAAATATAATGTTTTAACTGGTGTTAGAGGGCAAATCGTGGGGTAACACCAGAGAGATTGCCCTGCACAAAATTGGGTAGAGAAAGTTCTCTGAATAATCACCGAAAAAAAAAAAAAAAATGTAAATAAATTAAAAAATATAAATAAAATATTATTTTTTACAGCTGTCAGCTGTTCCCTTGTTTAAATGAATGCCACTTAACCGGCTGTCATTAAAATGGACCAATCACCCCCTGCGGCCGGCCTAGGATCTAAAAGGTTCCAGGACCAGCCACTAGCGGGGAACAAGGGCATCCTATACCTGCTGCCCCTCTGTGTGAAATCCCCCAGGGCATTGGTAAGCTTACCTGATCCCGGAGCTCCAGAGGTGCAGTCTTCACTGGTAGCTGCATCCCCGGCTCCCCTGCAGCTGTGCACACTCCCCGCGCCTAGCCATTCAGATAGGCCGGGCCCGCGGGAGCACGCAATCCACAGGGGAGTCAGGGATGCGCCCGCTGGTGCGAAGTTCAAATCAGCGGCTTATTCCGCACATTAGTATATGCCACATAAAGCGCTGTTGGATGAGCACCCACGAATGCACCATGTGTACGTAGCCTTTGGAGCTCTTCGTGGTCCCTTCCATCCTGTAGATGTGGGGGCACCTGCTGTCAGAAGCTGACGGCTGCGCCTCCATTTGAATGAATGTCAATGAAAGCCAGCACTCCTCATTCTCGGATTTGCTTGTATTGTGCAAAAAATATATACATGCAGTAATCAAATTCCATCCACTAGTTTGCGCCAATATGCATCCATATGTCCAACGTTTTGGGGGGGTGTTGATACCCCTTCATCAGGGACACACAAGAACAAAGTCAAGCAGAATAACACATTCCACTACTATTTGACCTGTAAAGGTCGCCAAAATCCTGCCTGACATCATCAATGACATCAGCAGGTCAGTGTCCAATCACAAAAAAAAAAAATATTATTATTTTTTTCCCTTTCCTTTCCTGTCCTGTATGGTGCTGATGAGCCTGGTTGGTATACATCCCCCTTCTGCCCTGCTCATACATAATAATGTTGAGCGGGGCTTCTGTCACTGCCAATGCGTCGACGGGCGGGTTGCTAGGCAACCCGAGTCATCACTCTCCGCCTGCATTCGGGGAAGGCTTCCCCGTCATTCGGGCCCGGAATCCTATCTGGCTACCAGTGACGTCCTTGCCGCGGGGAACCAATCCTTCCCAGTCCAACGACACATGCGCGGGCCGTGGCCGCATCCCTGCTATCCCTCTAGCAGGGTGCGTGCCCGCTGTGGGCACGCTCCCTGTTAGAGGGAAGCGTGTGATGCAGCCGCCAGCACGCTCGGAGCTGCTGTGCTAAGACATTGGTTTAGATGTCTATAGCTCAGCGGCTCCAAGCGTGCTGATTGGACCAGCGGTCGTGCATGAGGTGAGTTGATGTGGGAGATCTTGGTGTTTCACATAGGGGGAAGGACCAAAACTCAGGATAGTCAAAATCCTGCGTTTTGGTCCACTTTAACAAAATACACACCGGCGCCATCTAGTGGCCTTTTGTAATAACACCAAACTATACAAAAAAAAAAACACCACTTGGGGGTCCCTGGTTCCAGACAGCAATCATCAAACAGCCTAACCTGGGCTGTTCCTGTGCCAGCACCAGACACAGACGTTGCCTACACCATATCTCAACAACCATAGCCTAAGGTTTTTGACAAATTGACTGTGCATTACTGGTAATCAGTTACAGGATGCTTGTGATCTATAGACCCTTAGGTGGCACTGCATTAAAGCGGGACAAACCCGAGATTTTAACTATCCCAGGTTTTGATCTGAAATGGGATGCCCCACTGAACCCCCCAGAATGCCCATGCAAACACACCTTTCCTTGGTCCTGCAGTGCATGCGCAAACTCTCTTCCCATAAGGGCCATTTGTTGTGCAAATGTAATGCTCAGCTAAAGGCTCTGTTTACATGCAGAGCAGTGCACATGGTCCCGCAGCCAGGCTATCTGAATGGTTGGGGGCAGGAGCATGTTCTCAGCCTGAAAATGTGGCCCCCGGAAGCAGGTGAGTTCTGCAGCGCCCCTGGGATTTCACATAGCGGGGAATCCCGATTAGGGATGCCCCCTGGGAAGGCCAGCCCTGGAATCTCCAGGGCCAGCCACAGTGGGTTTTTTGGTAATGCAAATCACTGCATTGGCTCAAGAATACCAGAAATCATTGTCTGTGAACACAGTTCACCATACAATACACAAATGCAAGTTAAATCTTGGCAAAGGCAAATAAGAAGCTATATATCAACACAGTCTTCTCTGGGACAAAGCTCATTTAAAATAGACGGAGGCAAAATGAAAACTTTTCTCTGGTCAGATTATTAAAAATGTGCAATTGTTTATAGAAAACACATATGTTGTGCAGACCAAAGGATCATCCAGTGAGTTTTCAGTGTCACGGACCGGGTGGAGCGGACTCGGGTGTGGATCCGCTTTAACTGTGGAACCGATGGCGGGTACCGTGTCAGGGGAGCGGAGTCTAAGAGGCCACTGGTATTCACCAGAGCCCACCGCAAGGCAGGTTGGTCTTGTGCGGCGAGTGACCCCCAGGTCGCTACCCCCTAACAGCGGCCCAGTCTCACAGTCAGCCAAGGTTCAGTGAGGTACACAAGTGGCAGGCAAAAAGGCATAGTAAGTACAGGCAGAGATCGGGGCTGGCAGCACAGGTTCGCGGTAAAGGTGAGTAGCCGAGGTCGGGGCAGGCAGCAAAGGTTCAGAGTCGGGGACAGGCAGAGGTCGGTACACGGGTGAGCAATCCAAGAATGTCTGACTTTCAACAAGCATGGAGAGACCAAGATCCGGCACTGAAGGAAGGAAGTGCCTGTTTAAATAGGGGAAGATGATGCAGGATTGGATGACATAAACACCAATCAGTGCTGTAAAGGCCCTTTAAATCTCAGGGATCCTGTGCGCTCGCCCTCTAGTGGACGGAGACGTGTGCGCACCTGACCATGCAAGGAGGAAGCATTGGGGGAAGGGCGGCAGCTGGAAGCAGCCCTGAGGGAAGATGGATGACGGCTGCATGCAGCCATGGAGGTAGGTGAAATGCTGTGAGACGGGCGTGCAGCGCTCGCCCTAACAGTACCCCCCCCCCTTGGGCCTCCCCTTCTTCTTGGGACCAAGAAAATCTGAGATGAGACTACGGTCTAGAATATTCTCTTCGGGCTCCCAAGATCTTTCTTCAGGTCCACAGCCTTCCCAGTCGACCAAGAAATATCTTTTTCCTCTGGAGAGCTTAGAAGCCAGAATCTCCTTCACTGAAAAGGTATCCTCGGTGCCCGAGATTGGGGCAGGCACCAAAGTTTTAGGAGAGAATCGATTGACAATAACTGGCTTCAACAGAGAGACGTGAAAAGAATTGGGAATTCGCAGTGAAGTCGGTAGGTGAAGCTTATAGCAAACTGGATTGATCTGTTGTTTGATCTTGTATGGCCCCAAGTAACGGGGGCCCAATTTGTAGCTAGGAATTTTGAAGCGGATGTATTTTGCCGACAGCCACACCTTATCTCCTGGAGAATAAACAGGCGGAGCTCTTCTCCTTTTATCAGCGCTAACCTTCATGCGGGCGGAAGCTTGACAAAGGGAACGCTGTGTTTCTTGCCAGATGGTGGAGAAATCCTGTGTGAGATTGTCCACGGCGGGCACTCCGGAGGACGTGGATAAAGGCAAAGGCGGAAGGAGTTGACGGCCGTACACCACCAAAAACGGGGACTTCCTTGTGGACTCAGAATCCTTAAAATTATACGAGAATTCCGCCCAAGGCAACAGATCGACCCAATCGTCTTGACGCGCTGAAACAAAATGGCGAAGATAATGCCCGAGAATCTGGTTGACTCTTTCCACCTGGCCGTTAGACTGGGGATGATAAGCGGAGGAAAAGTCCAGTTTAATTTTCATTTGTTTACAAAGAGCTCTCCAGAACTTGGACACAAACTGCACACCTCTGTCAGACACAATATGTGTAGGTAGACCATGAAGTCGAAAGATATGCTTCAGGAAATATTTTGCCAACAGAGGAGCTGACGGGAGGCCGGGCAAAGGAACAAAATGCGCCATCTTAGAAAACCTATCCACTACCACCCAAATTACAGTATTGCTATGCGAAGAAGGGAGGTCGGTAATAAAGTCCATAGCAATGTGTGTCCATGGGGTATCCGGAATAGGAAGTGGGTGGAGTAGGCCAGCAGGTCTTTGGCGAGGGGTTTTGTCGCGAGCGCAGGTGGTACAGGCCTGAACGAATTCGGTCACATCCTTTTCAAAAGAAGGCCACCAATAATATCGAGAAATGATAGAACAAGACTTCCTGATACTGGCATGGCCGGCTACATGGGAAGAATGCCCCCATTCTAATATTCTGCGACGTTGGCGGGCTGGCACAAAGGTCTTTCCCGGCGGTGCTTGTACAAGAGTAGCGGGGGCAGAGTGGACAAGGCGTTCAGGCGGGATGATATGTTGTGGAGTGGATTCAACACCAGAGATGTCAGAGGAGCGAGAAAGGGCGTCTGCCCTGATGTTCTTAGCGGCTGGCCGGAAGTAGATTTGAAAATCAAATCGAGCGAAAAACAACGACCAACGAGCTTGTCGTGGATTCAATCGCTGGGCAGTTTCTAAATAAGATAGATTTTTGTGATCAGTATAGATGGATACTTGATGGGCAGAACCTTCTAAGAGGTGTCTCCACTCCTCCAACGCCAACTTGATGGCGAGTAACTCCCGATCTCCGATGGAGTAATTCCTCTCCGCTGGCGAAAAGGTCTTCGAAAAGAACCCGCAGGTGAGAATTCTGCCAGTAGACGATTTTTGAGTGAGCACCGCTCCGGCTCCAATGGAGGAGGCATCTACTTCTAGGGCAAAAGGCCGAGATGGATCTGGCCTAGACAAAACTGGTGCAGAGGAGAAGGCCTTTTTTAGAGCAATGAAGGCCTCTTCAGCCTGAGGAGGCCAAGACTTCGAATTGGCGCTCTTCTTTGTGAGGGTCACAATAGGCGCCACTACAATGGAAAAGTGAGGAATAAACTGGCGATAGTAATTGGCAAAGCCCAGAAAACGTTGAATAGCTCGCAGGCCAATAGGACGGGGCCAATCCAGAACTGCTTTCAACTTGCTGGGGTCCATCTGAAGGCCACGAGCTGAGACAATATATCCAAGAAAGGGTAAGGCGGTTTGATCAAATAGACACTTCTCCAGCTTGGCGTAAAGATGGTGTTGACGGAGACGAGACAGGACTTGCCGGACATGACGGTGATGTTCTTCTAGATTAGATGAAAAGATGAGTATATCATCCAAATATACAACAACACAGGAGTAAAGCAAGTCCCGAAAAATGTCATTTACGTATTCCTGGAATACAGCGGGTGCATTGCAGAGACCAAAGGGCATCACTAAATATTCGAAGTGGCCATCGCGGGTATTGAAGGCGGTCTTCCATTCATCGCCCTCGCGTATACGTATCAAATTATAGGCTCCCCTCAGGTCAAGCTTGGTGAAGACCCTGGCCCCACGCAGTCGGTCAAATAATTCGGCAATCAAGGGCAAAGGGTATCGATTTTTAACGGTAATCTTATTGAGGCCGCGGTAATCAATACAAGGGCGAAGAGAGCCATCTTTTTTCGCCACAAAGAAGAACCCCGCGCCTGCCGGAGAGGAAGACTTCCGTCTGAACCTTTTATGAAGATTTTCTCGAATATACTCCGACATGGCTTGAGTCTCAGGAGCCGAGAGAGGGTAAATTCGGCCACGAGGAGGAGTGGTACCCGGTAGGAGGTCTATAGGACAATCGTAGGGGCGATGAGGCGGAAGTACCTCCTGTTTCTTGCAGAATACATTAGCATAGGTCTGGTAGATCTCAGGCAAGCCAGGTAATGGTGCTGAAGCAGGAATAGGTCGAACAGGAACAGACTTCAAGCACCTCTTAAAGCACGCTGCACCCCAAGTCTTGATATCACCGGTGGTCCAGTCAAGCGTGGGATCATGACGTTGGAGCCAAGGAAGGCCTAGAAGAATCTGAGAGGTGCAATTAGGGAGGACGTAGAACTCAACATTCTCTTGATGGAAGAGTCCAATTTTTAATTGGAGGGGAACGGTGCGATAGCGCACAGTACAATCCAGCCTATCACCATTGACTGAGGCGATAAATAAGGGTGTAGCAAGGCGATTCACAGGGATATTATGTTTATTGATCAAGGCAGCCTCTATAAAGTTCCCTGCAGAACCAGAGTCCAAAAAGGCGGTTAAATTCAGGGATGTGGAAGGTGAGATGGAAAGTTGAACAGGAACAGTGAGCCGTGGAGCGGAAGCACATACACCCAGGGACGCCTCTCCCACCGCCACTAGGTGCGCCCGTTTCCCTGACGTGGAGGGCGAATAGGACAGTCCTTCAAAAAATGCTCAGAACCACCGCAGTATATACAAAGGGCCAGCACACCAATTAAAGCAAAAGAGCATGTATTAAACAGCATACACGATTATAGCCATATATCCATTCATGGCATATAGTCCAATTGTGGAAAGAATAAATGATATCCGACAGCAAATAAAGTCCATAGAGCCGACGTTTCGGGGGTAGCAAACCCCCTTCCTCAGGGCAGACATTCAAACCATGTGCAGAGGACGCTGCATTTAAATAGCCTCTTTGTATTACAGTTCCCGCCTGACGTCATAGTGACGTCAGCGGGTAAACACAAGGGGTAGTGGACATACCTGCCACTACTAGGACATGATCAAAACAGTAATCATTAAATGAAAATACAAATAACAATAACAATAACTCACCTGATACCGCCAGGGCCCTCAGCTCAGGGCCCCATCACCGCCGGACACCGATCGCGTTATGCGATCGGCGGCTTCCCCGCCTGCCCAGGGGAACGGAGGCATGACGCCGGGCAAAAAGTCTGCCCGGTAACAGATGACGCGGTAGCCGGCGCAACCCGATAGGGCCGCGCCAGGCACCACTGTCATAGAGAGCAGGGGCAGACGTCGAGGGAGCTGAGCCTCCGCTGTCATGGAAACCATTTCAGCGGTGCTCAGCTCCTCGACCGCTGCATGTCAAGCCCCCTGGCCGGCGGTGAGAGCGTACCGCTCCCGGTCAGGTGGAAAACAACTAGTACAATCATGTGGGGAGACAGAGAATGGAAATAAGAGGGGAGAAAAGTGAAAAGGCAGGGGTAGGAAGGAGGTAGATTGGGAACAATAGAAAGGAGAAAAGAGGCCACAGCGGCAGGCAGGAAAAGAATATAACCGAAAGAAAGAGCTGAAATGAAGATATAGCAGAGAGTAAAAGAATGGAGCCAAGTGAAGAGGGGACAGGTGAAGGAGAGAAACGGGGGACACAGTAGAGAAATAAAAGAGAAATAAAGCCAAAAGAACATAGAACAAAAAGAGAGAGCGCAGAGGGAAACAGCAGAGAAAGGAAGGAAGGAGAAGAGAACAGTGGAGCCTATGTGAGAAACCAGGGGAGAGAAAGAGAAGAGACAACACCTAAATAAAGTGGAAGATTGGACAAATAGTGCGCTAAAGCAGGAGGCCACCACCGAGATCAGATAGAGTGAGAAGAAGAAAGGACAAAGAGACAGGGAAGAAAAGAAAAAAAGAAGAAAAAACATGCGCAGAGAAAAGAAGAAGGAAAAAGAATTAAACAGCTTAAGAGAACTTAAGAGACTTAAGAGAAAGCGTGTGGATCTGGAACTCCATGGCCAGACTTTATCCGAGTACTATAGGATTAAAAAGATCCCCCGTGGTTTCAGAATTAAGAACCAGCCTACCATAGGTCGCAATAAACCGGAATTTTGCGAACGCTGGTGTGAGGTCTCGAATCAGAATTCATTGAATTACATGATTTTAGTCATTGAAGAAGTGAGAGCACAATTGTGCCAGTTAAACAGAGAAATCAACACACTGGAACTGCGGCTCCAAACGGAAAAGTCAGAAACAACTGAAGTGGACCTGAATAATCTACACACTGAACTCACCAATTATACTGAGAGACTGAAACGCTATAAACGCGATAAATTCAGACAGGTCTGCTTGGACTACACGGAGAACCGGGTGTATCCCTGGCTCTCGGGTAAGGAGTATGACCAATTTAGACCTAGAAGAAATACAGGAGCCCCATTGAGAAGAACTGGACCCCGTGGACAATACCATCCTGCATCTGAGAGTGACCCTCTATCTGAGAACCTGTCATCAGACACTGATTCACAAGCGCGAGGCACAAAGAAATACCCAAAACGAAAAAGCCGGGAGGCCCATTTTCGCGCGACCGCCGCACCCACCGATCCCGGCGGGGAGGGAGGAAGCGGCGACAACTCAGCAATGACCCTACGGTCAGCCAACAGGAAACCCCTGTGATGAACCTTTCTTCAAGATCACTCACAGCGGATGAGGTAAGCCTCCTCAGTCGAGGACTTTCTTTTTGCCCCACTTCACGGTTCGATCAATTTCAATTTGATGTTGAACTCTTTAAACTAGAGAGATCCATGAAGATAAAACAGTTCTTCTCGTCCCATCCTGGTTCTACCCAGGATACTAAAGCTTTGGGGCCCTCCAAACTTAAACTTAAAAGCCAATTTATGCCTGCTGGCAATTTTGGCACCATAGACGCTTACATCAACGTGATTAGATCTGAAACTGGACGGATGATGCAGTCCAGACGGTATCATTCTAATTTACCCAAAGGGGAATCAATAGCTCTGTCAAATTTAAGCAAGGATAACAATATTATTGTAAAACCCGCTGATAAAGGCGGAGCAATCGTCATTATGGATTATGACATGTACAGGCGGGCAATTCTGGAGATGCTCTCTGACACGGTCAGTTACGAATGCATCTCTAACAATCCCATCTGGAGCATCCAAAACACAGTACAACAATTAATTTCCCTTGGCTTGGTGAATGGATGGCTCAGCGAACACACTGCAAAATATATTGACATTGAGCACCCCATCACACCCGTTATATACGGGTTACCTAAGGTTCATAAAGGATGTAATCCTTTGAAATTCCGACCTATTGTTGCAGGCACAGACTCAGCAACACAGCCACTAGCTCAATGGCTAGATTATTATCTACAGCCATATGTTCATCTATTACCCTCCTACTTGAAGGATACGGGGGACTTCCTTAATAAATTTAGGGAGGTACAGATTGAACGAGATGCCCTGCTAGTAACGATGGACATTTCCTCCCTGTACACGAATATTCCCAACGAACATGGGATCAAAGCTGTTAAACATTTCCTTACACGTGACCCCCCAGAAA
>JAQIHN010000357.1:0-24856 GCA_027917425.1 Gastrophryne carolinensis
ATAAATGATGTGACAGCCAATTGTTGGTTTGATTTGTATCTTTGGCTCGATTCCACTCAAAGTATTCCTTCAAGCTATTCAATATTTCTTTCTCAACCCCTATGCTTTCCAAAATAGCTTCATTCAATCTCCCCTTAAACATATTCGCTTTGGTCCATAAACCTTTAAAACACATCATAACAGCTGCATGGTCTGGCCAAGGGCTTTCAATATTGGCACATTTGGTTACTTTCAGGACCAGTGTATTTGATATAAAAATAGGATCTGTGTGGGAATACGTATGGTGAGGAGAAAAACGTGACTACATTCCCCCCAAACATAAACCAAGTTAGTGTTGCAGAGTCTGAGTGCTGGTTCAAACCAGATAGACATGTAAAATGAACTGGCTTTACTGGAACATGCAGTGCAAGAGAAGGTCACATGGTGGATAACATAGACAGGAAAAAGAAGTCATAGAGATTACTGCAATGTACAGGAAACACAACACAGCAAAAAAATGCATATAGAGACTACACATAGATATATGTAACAGCACCATCTACTGACATAAATGTAAACTGCATTAACATTTCGGGAACTGGCCAAGGAAGCCAGTAAGTTGCGAACGCTCGTATTATTCACAGCCACATCCTGAGAAAATTTCATTTATGCGTAAGCGCCCGTATTTGTTTTTCATATGCATACCGTTTGACCAAGCATTTACGGTATTTGCAGCCTAAGTAGTCTGGAAAGCCGAGTTTTTACCTGTTCTTGAAAGTAACTTGCTATGGATCCCATTGTTCTTAGTGTGCCGTGTACTTCGGTGGCTTTCTGGGGTAAACCTTTTGGTTTTTACCAGCTATTTTAAGGTGCTTCCCACTGTTCCCAGCCAGTGCATCCATGTTAATCTGCATGTCCCTGCACATACTTACCTTTGCCCCCCCCTCCGCTGGCATCTATGGCACCCCATATAGTATGCATGTCCTTACACATACTTACCTTTGTCCCCCCTGCTGGCATCTAGAGCATCCCATGTAGTTTGCATGTCCTTGCACATACTTACCTTTGTACCTTGGTTGTCATGTTGTCTGCTTCTACCCACTGTTACTCACCTCCTACTTTGATCACCTTCTGTTTTGGTGTTCTGTTTTACACTGCTGTTTGTTTTGTTTGCATCTGCTTCATGCAGCTGCATAGAAAACATGCTGCCACACAGCTTATAACTTTAAAACTCTTGTTTAATTAAAACCTTTTTTTTAATTAACTAAAAAAAATAACAATTTATTTACATATATATAGCTCGGGAGGGCAAGATATATCACAACCCTGGACCTCACAAAGGGGTATTGGCAGATTCCATTGGCTGAGGATGCCAAAGAAAAGACAGCATTTTCCACCCCAGTATGGTATGATGCCGTTTGGGTTACATGGGGCCCCTGCTACATGATCTTGAGACCACATCGTGATTATGCCGCTGCTTACCTGGATGATGTGGTAATTTTTTCATCTGATTGGAAGACTCACCTCTGCAAGGTACAGATCGTCCTAGACTCCATCAGTAATGCTGGCTTAACCATAAACCCTGAGAAGTGTGCAGTGGGTCTGGAGGAGGCAAAATACCTGGGTTACGTCATTGGTAGAGAGTTGGTTAAACCCCAGATCAGTAAGGTGGAAGCAATACCGAACTGGCCCAGACCACTTACAAAAAAACAGGTGATAGCCTTCCTTCTCCTTGGTATAACCAGCTAATACCATCGGTTCGTGCCCAATTTCACGTCAATGGCTGCACCATTAACTGACGTAACAAAGAATAGTAAGTCAGTAATGGTGGAATGTACCCCAGAGGCAGAAAAGGCTTTTCAAAGCCTAAAATCTGACCTGTGTAAACAGCCCATGCTGGTGTCCCCGGATTTCAGCAAACAGTTTTTGGTACAGACAGATGCGTCTGACTCGGGTTTGGGTGCAGTTCTATCACAAGAGGTGAATGGGGAAGAACACCCAGTATTGTACCTGAGCAGGAAACTGACCCCAGCAGAGAGAAATTATACTATAGTGGAAAGAGAGTGTCTCACCATTAAGTGGGCGTTAGAAGCCCTAAAGTATTACCTGTTGGGTAAAGAGTTTGTGTTGATGACAGATCATGCTCCGCTGGCCTGGATGAAACAAAATAAGGAGAGAAATGCAAGAGTGACCAGATGGTTTCTATCCTTACAAAAATTTAAGTTTAAAGCAAAACATTGGCCGGGGAAGTTACAAGGGAAGGCGGATGCTTTGTCCAGAGACTACTGTATGGTCAGTGAAAATTGTCAGACCTCGGGTCTGAAGAAGAGGGGGGGATATGTGGTAAAGTGTATGGGAAAGTGCTGAATGATGTATATTTCTCCTCTGCTTTGCTCAATCAGGCACAATCCATGCCGGGTTTTGCAGGATTCCAGTCTACATTCCAAGTCCTTTACAGGTTTTTTCCCTAATCCCAGGTCTCACACAGGTGATGAGGCTAATTGTGGGGAAGCCTAAATAAAAGGAACCGATGAGGCTTTCAGTTAGCTGGTGAACTGCCTGGGATGAGGAGCCCAGGCCGTACTGCCCACAGAGACTGACAGAACTGAATGCAGCCGAAGGACTTTGTTTGTGTCCTCCGAACTTGGACTTGTGGATTAACAGCGTGGACTTGTATGCCCTATAAGCGGACCTGTTACACCAAGGACTTGCAGTTTGCTGGATTATCCTACCCTGGACTTTATAGAGCTGGTAAGGTAACCACTTGATGTACTGTATTGTAGGCTGCAACATTCTCTGAAGTGAAGAGATTTTTGGTTGTTGAATATTTCATTTTCAATAAAATTTTATTTTATTGCTTTTGATTTGAAGAACTGTTGTCCGAGTCACTGCCGTTCAGCCAGATCCTGACTAATATATATATATATATATATATATATATATATATATATATATATATATATATTATTATAGGACACCAACATGGCACCTACAAAGAGAAAAAATATATACATTAGCTCTTCCATCTGTGTGTCTGTACATGCACACATTTTTACATAATTATATCCAAACTGGTTGACACATTTTTAGGGGGGCCACCCTCCTCTGCGGCGCCATTCCTTCTTCAGGGTCTGTAGAGGAAACAAACCTGAGTTAGAATTTATGGGCAGGTGTTGTTTGTGTAATGCTTGTGTATTGTTCTGCTTCACTGGCTTGAAACCCACCTGAGTTTTGTGCCGCTTCCATTTCAGGGGCAAAAAAGTACTAGGGACCTGTAACATTGGAAGGCCAAGCCTCTGCCATTACTGTGGCACAATGTGCCTAAACTCATATGGCCACTATCACCTGTTTGCACCTTGGCAGGACACATGCGTAGGCAAATGAAAGTGTGACTTATCATCATAATGTCCTCCTGCTGCTCATGGGTGAGCAAGACCATTTTGGACCTTCTATATGATGCACCCCTGCACCGAAGCACACAATTTCCCACACGCTCTGGTGGACCTAGAAGTGTGCTTGCATTCATATGCCCATGTAGCCTATAGGTTGCTTGCACCTTTAATGGGATGTTAAAAAACAAATTGTTTCAAGCACAAGTTCCCACTCAATTAGGTATTAAAGAACACAGCTGAGAAGATTTCATGCTGACTTAGGAGCTCACTATGCCACACCAAAGCCAGGGACACAGGCATGGAGAAGAAACCACAGCCCCAGCCCCGTGACCACATAATTCGTCATGCAGGCACTCCCCCGCTGATACCCCCACTTGCCATGTGAGTGGGTAATGCATCAGCTGCAGTAGTCAGAAAACCAGTGCTCCCAGGGCTCCAGGTACAGCCCACCATGGACCATCCAATGATTAGGACATTGGAGCAGCACCCAGCAGACCACAGCATCGGCCACTTACTCTGGGCACAAACTAACAAGGGGCAAGTTGAGTGGCCGATTTAATGATGCCCAGGGTGGTGCTGTCAAAAATTATGATCTACTGGCTCGGTCCCGGGTCTGCTCAACCCCCCAAAGCGCTACGAGAGGAGTTATGGTTGGAGATTTCCCACAACATGACAGGCAGGGCCAGAACCCAAGGATGGTATCCAGGCCAAGAAAAAGTGGGATGACCTGAGGGTGGTGGTTCAGAGGAAACTCAGCACCAGGCTGGCTGAGGGGTAAGAGTGCTGCTTGTAAAGGAAACTTTGGACAACTCCCTAAAGCCTCCCTTTCCTTTTTTGAATCTAGTTTGCAAAACTCCACAATTTACCCATGCTTTTGGGGATGCTCCACCCCAAAACCTACCTGGGGGTGTTGAGCACCATGGACATCAATAGGTGGCATGTGCCCACCAGTGGTAATACCTAGCAAATTGTTGCTTGGCACAGGGGGTAGGCCAGCCAAACACCCCACCCACCAACCTGAGTTCCACATGCACACCTAACTTTGAGGGCTTGCCTGCACAAAATATGTTATGCAACAACACACACCAAGGGTATTAGCCAGTCTTTATATGTAAACCCTAACATCGGTGTAAGCATCAATGTGGGACCCAGTGTGTAGTCCTTTTAGGGATTTTTGAAGGGGGTTAACATATACTGTTAAGTGGAAACTACCAGTGCATTTACCATGCAGCAACACCCCATCCAGCAGCACTCCGCCCACAAGACCAGCCACCTGGAGCCACAGCTGGCCCATCTGGTTTGCCTACCACTGAGATAACATCTAGGCTGGGCCCACCCACCAGACAGTGATGGGGTAATTGAGTGATCTAAATAGACTAAGGGCAAGGGGCAGGGTGGAGGAGGAAGGTGAACCCAGGGTAAAGTTTGGGGCCCTGGATGCAGTGTGGTAACATTAATGGTGACTCTTCTCCACACAGATGGCACCTTCCCTGGATGTAATTAATAAGCTGGAGGAAGGGCACTCTGAACATCTGGATGAGACCCCAATATCATCTGGACACCTCCACCAGTTTCTGGCACCACAGACACTGCCCATCGCCACTCCTCCCTGAAGCTACAGCTTCGTGCTGCCATTAACAGCCCCACCAGCTCCATAGAGCACCCAGGAGGAAGACTGCTGCCAGGATCACATGTCTTTGGTAAGGCGGTGCCAAATCAAACGGGTAGGCCTACAGTGCCACTTTTCGGGCAAAACGCCAATAGATATTTTGTTGTTGTGCGATGGACTGCCAGTTTGCTCCATGAAGACCTGGCTGCAGTGGTTGTGGAGCAGCAGTGCCACTACCAGAAGATGGAGAAGCTGGTTGGAGCTCTGGTGGAGGCCAACCAGGTTGCTCTTCAAAGGCTGGAGGCAAACCAGGTTGCCCTTCAAAGCTGGAGAGGCTGGAGGCACAGCAAGCTGCAAACCCCAAAAGTTGGGCAATGTCCCCCTAACCTGCCATGCTGAACTTTGGGTTGTGAGGTGTCCCAAGCCATAGTTACGCTGGACAGGCACATTTTTTGTGATCAATTTCCTGTTGGCCTGCATCCACAGTTGTGCCATAACCCAACAACTTGTGACAATTAAGTAATTAGACAATATCAAATACCTAAACTTTGTTTGGATGTAATTAAATCACACCCAGACAAGACAAGGGATAGTATTAATCACAAATGACATATGTGGACAAAAAAAAACAATTACAAATGCTCATGAATGCTTTGGGTCGCACGGCTCTGGGTGCCAGCTACAGATGGCCAGGAATCTCTGGAGCAAAACCAATGGTTGTCTCCTCCAATATGCTGCCACCCTCTCGCTTGAGGTAAATTTATGAAGGCTGATGAACACCAAGATCATTTTCACAACCTTCTCTGGCTTGAATTGAAGGGAGCCTCCTCTGTGGTCTAGACTGCAAAATCTGGCCTTCAACAGCCCAAAGGCACATTCAACTACAGCCAGTGTAAAAAAATCCCAACCTCACTGTGTTCCAGGTTGAAAGAAAGAAAAGAAAGCCAACCAATTTGATCATACCTCCTATTGCATGCTCCTTTCTTGTGGCAGGGCCAACCGTGGCCGCAACTCTGAATAAAGCTTCCCAAGAGAAAGGCGGTTCAGTCAGGTCAATTCGAACACCTGCTGATCAGTCATGTGATCGATACCCAGGCGATGGAGGGTATGCCTAAGCTCTGGAAGGTACATGGTTAACAGCTGCTGCAGATGCTTGTACTCTTCACAGAACTTGTCAAGGGGCTCCTTTGTAGGTGCAGAGGCTGTAGGCTGTATTTTCACTAGCAAAAAGAGGCAGTTCAATTATTCCCACTAGCAAAAAGATGGTGTAAGTTTAAACCAGAAACCTATGGCTTTTATAGGTCCTAACACACACAAATCAGGGCTCAGAATGACAAGCAAGCGCAGGCTAAACCCGTAACATTACAGATGCACAGACGCCCTTGAGCCGTAAATATACAGCGAACACTCAGTTTGGAGTATGCATACAGTAATTTTCCAAAAAACAGACAACTCGGTCCCAAAAACAAGGCTCTGAATCACCCAACATGGAAAAGAGACCAAATACAATCCTTTGACATCATTCCTGCTGACTGGCTCTGATTGTTTACAGTAGGAAACATCCCCAGTGGCGTACATGTATGGGGGATGGGGCAGTGAGCACTCCATTGCCATTTGGACCATGGAGAGGTGAGTTTTTCATGGGCAAACTGGGGGGGGGGTCACACAGCGGGGCATTCCGATTCAGGATGGTAAATATTGTATCCATTTTATATCAATACAAAAATCTCCCCCACCCCCCAAAAACAAATTGGGTGACCCGGACATATTAGCAGTGGCCAGTGTGTGCCACTGTACCATCATGCTCCTGAATTACCCCTACACTCTGTTTATTTTCTTTTACAGCCCTATTCTGGCTTATCATCAGCGGCAGGTGGTAATGGGTGGGGGCTAAACAATGTCAACTGGTCAAACAAGGTACTTTAAAGATATGTTCTATCAGTGTATCTGCCAGTGCATGTATTTACATGCATTTACTAAATAAACAGCATACAGTGCAGTGATGCAGGCCTGCAGGCAAGCCAGAATTTAAAGGTCCTTTTAGATGTAACCAGGCTCAGACTGGCACACAGGGTTACCAGGAAAGCTGCCCCAGGTCTCATCATCAAAACCTGAACTATGTATAGCTTATTTGTGACATCCCCTGTAATGAGACAATACAGTTTGGCATAATGTTTTTGTGCATGGGCAATGAATGTACTCATAGTACTTGCATATGCATTTGGGTTGATCTCCAGAGTCATTACTATTGGTTGGCCCCAGACACTGGTTATAATGGGAAGTTGCACAGCATGTTATTTCATATGTTCTGACATAGCCTCTGTAGATCCAGTATATGTCTGCTTACTGGGGGTAAATTTATACTGTGGTGCTCTGAAACAGTCTGTATACTACTGCACACTAGCCTGTACCACAGTGAGCCTGGTAGAGTTTTTCTTATGTATTTAAATAGTGTGGTAATCTTGGGAAATCTGTCTGCATGCATCTGGTTATAGATTCAGTTAAAACAGACCTTCAGATTGGATTAGACTCTTTGCTCTTGTGCAGAGAGATCTTAATGAAAGCCTGTGTACACTAGCAACGCCTACTAGTGAATGTTAAGCAAATTAAGCTCCGAATTTATTATAGAATTCTTGTGGTAGAGGATTCCAGGACCTTCTCATACCCTCATAGTTTCCATTCAAACTCGCTAAGACATCACTGCTATTGTTTACATGATCATTGTGCATTAACATTAAAATTCATCAATCAACATAGCCAGAACTGTGTTGCAATCAAATTATGAGGTTGCCTTCTATAAATTGACTGCTGTGCCTCATAGGAAAAGATTCTAATAACGATTTTCTTATTTTCACTTCATATACATAATATTAAAATGGCTCATTTTATACAGTTTCCAAAGGAGAAGGAGATAGGGCAGAAGGAAGTTAAGGTGTGCCTTGGTAGGGACTTAACAATCATAGAGGTCCACCTGACTATGGAATCCCGATTTGTATAAAATCCCAGGGGACCACTGGATATCTAACCTCACACCTCCACACTTCCACTTCGCATACACAGGCTTCCAGCCAATCAAAATAGATTACTTCACCTGCCAATCTATTCTGAATACATGGAGTGCCAGGTTTCACCATCTTCCGTTGGCTGCTCCCCACCGGCTGTGTGTGGCCCTCACTGGCCATTTTGATAGGCCCGTCTAGCCTACTAGGGCTGGCTGAAAGTGACTTTCAAAAGATTCATTTTTTGTAACTACTTTAAATATTGCTCATTAGTCAAAAATGATGGTAATGTATTCCATGTGTCTACAAATGACGCTGAGACTTGTTTGCATGTGAAATAAAAAGTGCTGTTATTCACATCTGTAGAAACTGCACTTATATTCTAATTTCACTTGCAAAAACAGCTAATGATGGATTATTAGTGGGCAGGAAGCTCATTTAAGTTATCTTCATAATCTTTGCTTTTCTTTGTGTAATTCAGCTGCCATGACCTAGCTTATTTAATTCAAATTTATTGAGGAAGTAATATGCATTTGGTAGGCTTATTACCGAAAAACAATTTATTTTGGAATGCGTTGGCAGAGTTAAGTGGGATGTCAAAATGAAAATGAGTGCATTTGAATGGTTCTACAATAGAGAGATCAGATGGAAAAGAGCTTTTGTTGTAGGTTGGTATGCAACTTGCTATTGGGGTCGGACTCAGCCAAGCGGCAGTTAGTTAATAGCGTTAGTTAAATTTGGAGGAAAAGCCTGTGCATCTTAAAGTCCACTTTCCATCCAGGTACTTCCGATCCGCTGATTGTCCTACTGCATCTGATGGTCCCGACCCTCACACACTGCAGCCCTGGTTCCAGTGGGAAGAAGTGATGTGGGAGTGCAAGGAAGGTGAGTGGCAGTCATGGGCTTGGTAGTACTGGAAGCCACAGCTTGTCCCACACTGGCTGGTTCCCGTTTACCTGACTGGGCTGATCTGGGTACAGTTGTGTGTTCCACAAGGCAGGCAGGTGATTGGAGGGCAGGCGCTGGCCATCCAGCGACTCCCGGCGCTCTTTGCTGCAGCCTATGATGGCCGGGCTGCAACACGCAAAGCAGCATAAGTTCCAGTTGGGTCTGCAGAAATGATGCTGCCTTCTGTTTTGTAGAGACAGAAATATAAAACTATAAAACTGCCCTGCATGTTTCCGCTCCCCCCGACACCGTGGTCAAGGTGGGGGAGTTAAAACAAAAAATGTTTTACCTTGCCCAGGATCCAGCGGCCCAGGAAGCGCCAGGGGCAGCATCTTCCCCCGCTTGAGCGTGGCCCCACCTGTGGCTTCACTTCAATGGGCACAACACAGAAGTATACTACTCCTGCACCACCCTGATAGCAATCAGGTGCGGTGTGCCAATGAAAGGTTATCCAACAATATACAAATACAAACCGCTATATACAATGTGGCCCCAGGAACCACAATAAAGGAAACCCCAGGCTATGGGAATAGAGGAGACCAGGCCACAATGGGGATTGTTTCCAGCCTTTCTAATGGTGATATTCTTTCATGCTGTTGCTTACTCAGCACGTTTGTGTTTGTTTTTCTTTTCTGTATAGTGGATTGGATATTTTGCAGTTAGCACTTTGAGGGCACTGACACTTTGTATCATTAGCTAGCTAGTTAGCACTTGCACTTTATTTAGTACTTTTTTGATAGCTCATGATGAACTCTATCTGCCCTTTCTTGGCTGGTAAATCCCCTTTGTAGATTACGAGATTTTAATTATTTGTTGTTAGTGTGCTTTTAAAGCAATAAATACATGAATTTAATGTGAGATGACTTTGTGATCTGTTGGGACATTGGTGCCTGGGGTTTCGTTTATTGTGGTTGCTGGGGCCACATTGTATATAGAGATTTGTATTTGTTACTTGAATGGGCAGGCGGGAATGCACACAGAGATGGGGGAGCCTCTTTGTACACAGTCTGTGTTGCTGCCCATGTGAGCTGGTGACATTAATGGATCGGCGGACATGGTAAGTAGTTTTTTATTGGCTGCCTCAGCACGGTGATTTGGCAATGATCTGCTATACTGTCTCTTAAGGGATTGCGGTTGGGAACCAGCCCAAAGCCTGAAGGAATGGAAGTTTACTGTAAATGGTCTATGAAGTATTGATCCCCTCTATTGGGTTTCCCGCAGCAGTATGAAGTGTCACTTTAAAGTTAAGGGAACCTTAGGACAAGTTACACAGATGCAGCAGTCAGTGCTTTAGCAGTACTGCAAAGCTGCCTGTGTGGAGATTCACAAAACGTGGCCTGTTGGGGATACATAAGGACAGGGTTGAGAAACACTTCTCTAAATGTAAGCTGGAAGGAGGGAAGGAGTTGGCCCCAGTGCCAGTGAGCAGAGTTTAATCTTGGCACTCAGCATGTGTGCTGAAGGAAGGCAAATCATGGTCCAGATATGACAGCAGTTGTGGGCTGTTGGTAGACAAGATGTAGTTTAGACTTTGCAGAGATCATGGGCTAGCAGCATACAAAATGTATCTAAAATTTGGCAGAGGTCATAAGTTGGTGGGAGACAAGTAGTCAAGTCATGCCATAGGCCATGTAGCTAATACTCAGTCTTGGATAGGTGGCAGACAAGTAGTCAAGACATGGCATAGCTCATGGGCTTGCGACAGACAAGATGGTTAAGACTTGGCATAGGTCACGGGCTGGCAACAGACAAGATGTGGTTGAAACTTGACAGAGGTTGTGCTCAGACAAGATGTGACTGAGACTGGACAGAGGTAATTTGCTGGCAGCAGACAAGATGTAGTCGAGACGTGGTCTGACGGCAGATGTGGTTGAGACATTGCAAAAGTGGTTGTGGACTTGTAACAAGAAAGATGTGATTAAGATGTAAAAAAGGTCAGCAACCCTACCTCTCATCGCTGTACCAGCACAGGACCAGGCCTAAAGGGACACCAAACTAACCTACCCCCGACACAAATTGTAAGTCCTACATTAAACTGATACTTACCTTTTTCTAGATGGACGATTCAGGAGAGCAAACAGCTGCATACACATACGGCAGCCACATCTCCTCCATTAGGAGATGGTCAATACCGATGTGTGCAGATTTTTTCTGCTTTCCAATCATAAAGAACTCCATGAGGGTGGTGTGGGTATCTCTCTTGAATTTAGGCCTTAAGAGCAGCAGAAGAGGGTGTGTTAAGGTTCTTGTGAACCTAAACCTTACTGCCACAGTGTTACTTTACCTTTATTTGTAATATACCAATCTATGGCTTGGTTTATCCCATATTATCTGACAGCTCAGAATGTGATTGGTGGTTATATATGAACAAAATTTGACTTTCATGACATCCCTATTCATACAACATTAACTTCGAATTCAACCACTTGTGCGATGACAATGTCAGAATGCCAAACAAGCCTTGGCATGTGTCACCTGGCTGTGTCTGTTCATGACATAAGAGGCTTGTCTGCTAATTACATCAGTGATGTGAAGGAGAGAATTTGCATTACAAGAACATCTGGATGATACACACCTAAATCAAGCCTTTGCCGAATATAACTCAATGAAATTGACAGTCAGAATAAAAAGGCGGCATTCAAAGGTGCATTCAACTTTACTTACCTTGCTCCAGCAAGTCTCGCATCACTTGATAAACCATGCTGCTGCCCACTATAGAGATGGTCATGGTGGTCATCTCTATAGTGGCCTATATTGGCCTAGTAGTAATAAGCATCTCCTCTGTAGATGCAGATGGAAATCCTTGTGTCACTAAAAGAAGGTGAGTGTCTGCTTTGCATTCCTATTTGCCCATTCTTTGTCCCTAATGCTATAATGTTATCATCTTGGCTGAGGGGTGGAGCATACCCAAACCGGCCACATTATTTCCTCCTATAATACTAAACTTTCAATATCGCTGCTTTAAGGTGGCCATATGCACCTCTGCCTTGGGCCAGATTATAGGCACGGTCTGGGCTCGAATCCTAGAGCCTCAACCCCTTGATATAACCCAAGGGCCGTCACCCTACTTCTAGAAGGTCAGGAAATTCTTGCAGTAGCAGCATTTACACAAAACACCAGGTGAAACCGCTGTTATCCATGGGCTACAAGTAACTGGATTGCCTGCTGATGACACCAGGCTTCGGCTTTCTTCCTAGGTTCTGGCTTCTCCTGGGTTTTTGCTTACATTAGATCCTGACATGGCATTCATATGTCCCAAACAAATTCACGTGCCATGTATTATTCCAGCCACAACTGGTTTTGCAGTATACGAAGAGTGGGTTGACATAATCTTGCTCTTCCGGTATAAAAGGCTGCTTCTGGCTCTGGCAGAGTTGTCAGATGCCAGACGGTGATTGGTGGGGGGCGAATGCAGAGACAGGGGACTCCAATCCCCTGCCTTTGCACCTATCTTCCACCGATCACCGGCCAGCAGGTAATGGGATAGAGGAAACAGGTAAATAAAGAAAACAGAAGAGACTTTGCTCTGTGTGTGTTTTTATTTTTACATTTCACCCTTTGTGAACAAGGCTTGAAGGGCTGGCAAGTCATCCGTGGCAAGCGGGTGACTTGAAATTAACCCCTTACCCATTACCTGCCTCCCCAAATCCCGTGGAAGAGCCCAGGGCACACAAGGACTTTGTGGGTTTGTAGCCTTCAGGGCCATGGGTCACCCAGTTATGGTTATGCTTGGAGCTCCATGCCAGTTAAAAAAAATAACCCTTAATAGTTTATTTTAAAATGTCATAAAGTGACCTTTTCAGTTTTGGGGGGCTGCTGATACATATGTGGTACCGCTGTAAAGGGAGGAATTTCTTTTTCCTAAAAAAAAAAAAATAAATAAATATATATATATATATATATATATATATATATATATATATATATATGTATATATTTAATTTAAAAAAGCATGACACAATTTAATTTTTTACATTTCTATAAAAAAATTATTATGAAAGCATATAAAAAATACAAAGAAGCCATTTCAAGTCAAAGACCAAACGCTGCTAAAATATAACTATTTGTAATTTTCCTGGAAATCCCAGCAAAAATAACAGTTAAACATAAGCACAAAATGGTGAAAAATAGCCTGTCAAAAGAGGGTGACAAAATCTTAAGTAGGCTGGCAATTAAAGGATTTAAAGTACTTATGCATGTTGGGTACTGTTCTGTCTGGGGGACCTTGCACTTTCAGATTTAGCTTGTTTTTTCCTGTTTGCATATTGATATTTTAGTTTTTTTTTTTATTCTGCTTTTTTATACATAAATGTAGGGAAACCAGTGGATTCCTCATAGGTCTACGTTCAGAAAAATGCGCCAACAATCACTACCCTGGTACACGGGGAGGCCGATTCATCAATAGCGCCAGGTAGCGACAGAAGAGCGACTGTAGCGTGATTTTTTCAGCGCCAGCCAGTATTCGCTGTGCTTGGCCGGCGTTAGCTTGATGACAGCGACTCAGTCGGTGTGCGGTAATGTTGAATACTGGCTGGGGGGTCGCTGTTTCACAGGTCCAGCGTTGTATGTGAGCGCCTGACAACGAATGGCCAGAGCGAACGGCTAGCTTCATATTCATCAAAAAATCACGCTCCGAATGTGCTGTCGCTGTCCATTCCTTGTTTAAACCCCAGAGCGCTGGCGCCGATCTGTATTAACTAGTTTTTAACCCCTAAACAACCATATTTTTTGAATGTAACATTATACATGTTTTTAGAATCATTTTGTTATATGAATACATTAATCTCAGACCTGTTAGATCAATTCTGCACATATTTTTTTTTTTTTTTTTTTTGACTAAAAAAGAAATCCTAACATTGCAGAAGTGTTCTCCGATTTTTTGACATTAAAAAAATTAAAAAAAAAATTATTACCAATTAATCATGAATTATTATAGATTGCTCCATTGAAATGCATTGGACATCGCCAGGGAGCGACAGCTCATACCTGGCGCTGTGAGGGAATTTGCAGCGGCGCTGTTCGGTCCAGCCGGCTTCATGATGAATGCCGCGCTAGCCGTCGCTCTCGCCGGCGCTAGCCTCATTTTGCTTGATAAATGCGTCATTGTGACCGCCGCGGGCGTACTTGAGTCGGTAGTCGCCGTTAGCTGCCGCTACCTGGCGCTCGTCAGACACTACCTGGCGCTATCGCTTGATGAATAAGGGCACTAGAAAGCTTAGGTGTGTACTTTGACGGAATATATATATATAGTAGTTGTAATTATTTTAAAATCTCCTAAAGATCTATTTCAGTTTGTGGTGTCTCCTGGGCAGGAAAGGGTGTCTAACGATACATATGTGGTATTGTTGTAACCATGAGGAATGGGGTTTTTACACACAACATGATTTTCATGAAAAACTTGCATTTTCTTATTTCAAGAAAGAATAAAAAATAGCATTTATTAATTTCTTCCACATATTTCGCACAGAAATATTGAAAAAGCACAATTATACACAAGACATTTCATGTTAAAGCCCAAACATCAGGTAACATGTATAGCACAAATTGGTGAAAAATAGCCTGCAACAGAGGGTGAAACTTCTCTAAGTAGGCTGGCGGTTAAAGGGGGCTTTTCCCACACTATATAATTTTCGGTTGTTAAAGTGGACCAAAACCTAGGATTTTCAGGTTTCTGTCCTTCCCCCTGCTGTGTGAAACCCTCCAGAATGCCGAGCTCACTCACCTCTCCTGCAGAGCACAGCGCAGACACAGACGCTCCTCTGGTCAGCTTCTCCCCTCATTCATATTATTGTGCGGCTAGAGAAGCTGAGTGGAATCCCAGTCGCATTTATGAGGGGCGCGTGACATCACATGGGAGGGGCAGCGTACAGCCAAGATGGGAAGTGAGTGATGCCAGCGCTAGTAGCCTAGAGGGAGAGCTTTTATAGTAGAGTTTCTTCTTCTTCCACTTTGCAATGCATTCATGTCTAAAGGTTACCTCTGTGATTATCCACAGATATTACTAGTTTTTAGTAATTAGACAAATTACTAGTGAGGATTTTTAATTTAGACATTTTTTACAAAAATGCAGGAAGTGTCTGCAACCTACCTGAGCCCCGATCTTGTTGCCGCTTACATACTACTCATGGTAGTGGCGACCATCTTTCTGTAGCCCCAGTCGTGGGCCATTTGACAGACATTTGACCGCTGACCAGGGACCAGATCGGGACTCAGGTAAGTAAAAGGGGTTGATGGGCTGCTCATCAGCTAATCAACCAGCTGTTCCATGTCCAGACCCAACACCAAGCTCAAACATGGACTCCCGACTGAAGTCCATATTCCAAACAACCCTAGTTATTATTGCTGTTGGGCTTACAGTCACTTCAACAACATACTGCTACATTTAATATACAAATCCTGTGATATGTTACAAGAACCAGGGGTGAACCCAAGGGTGAGGAGGCGGGTCCCCAGGTCTAAAAAAATGTTATTTGTCTAAACGCCCCGATACAATATTCTGATAAACTTTCTGCATAAAGGAAACCCTCAGTACATATATACAACAAAAAGGGAACACATATACATGAAAATGTGTAAAATGTGAACTGTATTAAGAAGCTTTAAAAAGAAGAAATATGATGGAGACATTCTGATACATAACGCAGAGGTTACCACTATGACATTGTTATTGTAACACTTTCCAAAGTATCTTATACAGACAGCAGTTTGTCTGACTCACTGCAGTAAAACTAATACAAAAGAAAGAAAAGGCTCTTTCTATATATATATTATTTCTCTCTCTCTCTCTCTCTCTCTCTCTCTCTCTCTCTCTCTCTCTCTCTCTCTCTCTATATATATATATATATATATATATATATATATATATATATATATATCCCATCATGGTTAAATAAGGGGTAATATATAGGGATTCCCATACTGTACAGTATTCCCTTTACGTTCTATGCCCGATTTGGGGATGATAATTAGATACATGGGCTGAGATCTACTTGTTCATTAAGGCCCAATTGACAAAAAAAGCTTACCTTTCTAGCAGTCCCACGGCACATGTACAAGCTCTTATCCAATCAATGCTGTATGCTGTGCCGTGTAACCACTCACCTATCCCCTCCACCTCCTGCCGCTGTCCCCTACCACTTACCTAATCCCTCTACCCCCTGCCACTGCCTTCTACCACTTACCTATCCCCTCTACTTCATGCCACTGTCCTCTACTGCTTACCTAACCCCTCCAAACCCTACAGCTGCTCTCTACCACTCACTTAACCAATCCACCCCCTGACGCTGTCCTCTACCACTTACCTAACCCCTTCATCCCTACTGCTGTCCTTCACCATTCACCTAACCTTTCCATCCCCTGCCGCTGTCCTCTCCCACTCATCTAACCTCTCCACCCCTTTAAAGTTGTAGTGATTGCACTCCAAAAAATAATTATTTCACTTGGATTTCGATAGACCAATGCTGAATTATTGACCCCATATGAGACCCAAATACCTGGATGCTGCACCATTTTTATTTGTAGACAAGAATAAAGGTAAGATAAGCTGGCTTTTTATGTTGCCGATTGATTTCTCTTGGTTCTTATGGCTGCTCTTCACAGGAAACAAAGCCCATTCATTCGATTTGTTTTTCTCTTGGCTTTATGTGAACTTGTTATACATTCTTCATTTCTTTCATTACACTTTTTCTCTCCCATTCAATGATAAGAGGAATTATTATGTGCCACAAATGTTCTCGCTTCGACCATCCTGCTGACAGAACTATGTACATTCATAATGGAGAGGAGACGTTTTTCATAATTAAAAAAATGTTGATAACTCATTGTGGCACAATAAAGAATCCACCGCCGTAAAATATCCCCCCCTTCTTCTGACAGTCTGAATGTTGTAATGAGAAACAAAATATCCATTTATCACCTTAAAAACCCAGAGGCAATCTGTAATGAGCGGAAGAAATGGAGCAGTTTAGCGAGAGAGCAGTGCAAGAAATACACAGACAAAATGAAGGCTGACAATAAAATGCTGCAGAACAGAAGAACGCCGCTCACTCTGCTCTATTAACCAGTGACAGTACTATACAATATATAATGGAAACCAGCTCCAATAGATGTTGCCTTCTGAGTCATAGCAGATATGACTACAGTCTGAGCTACAGATATGTCTATCCTTACCTTACTTCCAGTTTGGGTAAAAGCTTTAATCTCTCATGATATTTTTCCAACATGGCATAGAGATATGGTAACTTATTCCCTGTAAGGTTTCATTTATATACAATCATCAGCTGACCTCCCACAGACTTTTAAAAGAATAGACTTGATAACTGTAAGTGTCACAAAAAGAAAAGCTGGTCATCTTGTGAAACATATCTCACAATATAAACCACCTCATAAAGTAGACCAAAACCCAGGATTTTGGTTCTTGCCCGTGGGGCACCCCGATAGTGGACGCCCCGATGTGGTAAGCCCCCAGGTCGCACGATCTCACTTACCCTTCTCCGGTCCTACAGCGCGTGTGCAGCCCTCTCGTCCAATCAGCCCGTCTATTCTAAGGCAAGTGAATCCAAGCACGCTGGTCGCCGCATCACCTGCTACGCTCTAACAGGGAGTGTTCCCACGCCGGCCATTCACAAATTCTTGGCGCGGGCACGTGCCTTGCTAAAGCTATGGTGGGGATGCAGCGGCAGCTCGGGCATGCACCATTGGACCAGGAGGTGAGTTTCCGGATGACCTGGGGGTATCGCACAGAGAGGCATCCTGATTCTGGATGTCCCGGGGGAGGGAATTCAGCGGCCCTGGAATCTTACAGATTTCAGGACCGTTTGGGTCCATTCTAAATGTTTGGGAACCAGACTCCCCAACTCCACTGGAGAACATGAGGACTCACAGTCTTATTTAAGGCTAATTCAATAACTTTAAGATTCTCTAATTTTTCTCACTTCCAGCATTATTCCAAGTAACTTAAAGTGGACCAAAACCCACGCCGATCGATTCCCTCCCACCGGGGCATCTAAAATCGGGATGTGTGAATACCCAAGGTCATCCCATATGCATACCTTATTACGCGGCATCCCCGCTCTCCCTCTAGCAGGGTGCGTGCCCTTGCCAGGCATTTGTGAATGGCTGGCGCAGACACGCCCCATGTTAAAGGGAAGCAGGGGATGTGTCTGTCAGCACGCTCTGAGTTGCTGGCCTTAGACGAAGTTTAGATGATGTGACGTCAGTGGCTCTGAGCGCTCTGATTGGACGAGCAGCCGCGCATGCGTCCTAGGACTGGGAAGAGGTGAGTTGGCATCGCGGATCTGGGGGATTTCACACAGTGGGGCACCCCTGATCGGGGAAAGGACCAAAACCCAGGATAGTAAAAATCCTGTGTTTCGGTCCACTTTAAAGTGGAACAAACTCCTGGATTTTGACTATCCCAGGTTTTGTTCCGTTCCCCGGAAATTCCAATTTGAGATGCCCCGCTGTGTGAAACCCTCTGTTGCCAAGCATTTTGCACTCTACACGTTTGCAGGAATTTCCAACAAAAATTATATATTGATTTTTTTCAGCATTTATTTCAATTTCAATATGGAATGTCTGTTTGTATTTTTTCAGTGCTTCCTCAATATGGTGGAAAGAATGCAGGGAGGGACCCCACTTTTTTAACAATTTTTGAGGGTTACACTCGTACAGCATAGGGTCCCCCCTATGTAGCAAACCAGCCCAGGCACCAGCCATGTGGGCTGGTGAGTTACATAGTTAGTGTCTGGCTGCTACAAAAGGCATCTGCACTGGCACTGTGTTCCACCAACAGGTTGGGGTCTTCAAACCTCTGGACCACCCCTAGGGAGCTCCACTGGTAGGAATGGTAAGCAAATGAACTGGCATGACACCTTACTGGTTCTTGGAATGTTTAGAGTGGCAAAATATGCATAACCCCCAATTGCATGGAGTTCAACCAGAACCAGAAATCAGATCACATTGCTTACACCATACTCTACAGTTCGGGAAGGGAAGAGGGTGAGTATTAGACCTGTGTTGTCGCGTAATATATATATTTTTTTTAAGACAAAGATAACATTCTCATTACAGAAAGGAAACTAGTTACAATGTATGTTCAGGCTCCCACTTATTTCCTTCCACACTGGCCATCTTGGTAACAGTGTAAAATTTCAGACATCTCAAAATCTCTGATTATGTGTAAATGCCTTATGTTCTCAAAGTAACACTGTTTGTGTTGCTTCAATTACTGGGTCTTTGTAAAGCTAGGAAAGGTGTGTCATGAGCATGTTCTGCTGTGGTCAGAAACAGCTGTGTAACCATTGTGGCTTGCCTTGCTCACTCATGCTGAGAGCACCAAAGAACAGAGTGGTCCTCTTTGAATGGTCCTGGTAGAATGGAACTGAAAGAAAGGCATGTTTTGGAGCCCTGCTACTTCTTCTACTTGGAAAAGCACAGGGAACAGATATCAGGTTAGCTGCTTGGTGCGTTATTATTAGTGTTAGGCAAACCCCCAAGTTTTGGGTTCGGCAAGCTCGACTGAAATTTAAATAAAAGTTTAGGTGTGGGGGGGGGGCACAGCAGGAGGTGTCTGCAACCTACCTGAGCCCCGATCTTGTTGCCGCTTACATGCTACTCATGGTAGTGGCGACCATCTTTCTGTAGCCCCAGTCGTGGGCCATTTGACAGACATTTAACCGCTGACCAGGGACCAGATCGGGACTCCGGTAAGTAAAAAGGGTTGATGGGCTGCTCATCAGCTAATCAACCAGCTGTTCCATGTCCAGACCCAACGCCAAGCTCAAACATGGACTCTCGACTGTCCATAGTCCATATTCCAACCAACCCTAGTTATTATTGCTGTTGGGCTTACAGTCACTTCAACAACATACTGCTACATTTAATATACAAATCCTGTGACACATTACAAGAACCAGGGGTGAACCCAAGGGTGAGGAGGCGGGTCCCCAGGTCTGCCCCCCCCCCCCCCCAGAAGCCCAGTGAAAGGAAATTATTAAAAATATTATTTGTCTAAACGCCCCGATACAATATTATGATAAACTTTCTGTATAAAGGAAACCCTCAGTACATATATACAACAAAAAGGGAACACATATGCACACCATAAACATGAAAATGTGTAAAATGTGAACTGTGTTAAGAAGCTTTAAAAAGAAGAAATATGATGGAGACATTCTGATACATAACGCAGAGGTTGCCACTATGACATTGTTATTGTAACACTTTCCAAAGTATCTTATACAGGCAGCAGTTTGTCTGACTCGTTGATTCAGATTTGATACAAGGAATAGCTCCAAGTTCACAGTATGGGTATTACAATCCACTGCAGTAAAACTAATACCAAAGAAAGAAAAGGCTCTTTCTATATATATATTATACTCTCTCTCTCTCTCTCTCTCTCTCTCTCTCTCTCTCTCTCTCTCTCTCTCTCTCTCTCTATATATATATATATATATATATATATATATATATATATATATATCCCATCATGGTTAAATAAGGGGTAATACATAGGGATTCCCATACTGTACAGTATTCCCATTACGTACTATGCCCGATTAGGGGATGATAATTAGATACATGGGCTGAGATCTACCTGTTCATTAAGGCCCAATTGACAAAAAAGCTTACCTTTCTAGCAGTCCCACGGCACATGTACAAGCTCTTATCCAATCAATGCTGTATGCTGTGCCGTGTAACCACTCACCTATCCCCTCCACCTCCTGCCGCTGTCCCCTACCACTTACCTAATCCCTCTACCCCCCGCCACTGCCTTCTACCACTTACCTATCCCCTCCACTTCATGCCACTGTCCTCTACTGCTTACCTAACCCCTCCAAACCCTACAGCTGCTCTCTACCACTCACTTAACCAATCCACCCCCTGACGCTGTCCTCTACCACTTACCTAACCCCTTCATCCCTGCTGCTGTCCTCCACCATTCACCTAACCTTTCCACCCCCTGCCGCTGTCCTCTCCCACTCATCTAACCTCTCCACCCCTGCCTCCATCCTCTGCTGGTCACCTAACCACTCCACCCCCTGCCAGTGTCCTCTACTGCTCATCTAATCTCTACCCCTGTCTCTGTCCTCTACCGTTTACCTAACTTTTCAACCCCCCGCCACTGTCCTCCACCACTTACCTAGCCCCTCCTCCTGCTGTTGTCCTCTACTGCTCACCTAACCTCTCCCCCCTGCCATTGTCATCTACCTTTTACCTAACCTTTTCACCCACTGCCACTGTTCTCCACCACTCACCTAACCACTCCACCCCCTGCCAGTGTCCTCTACTGCTCATCTAACCTCTCCACCGCCTGCCACTCCGCTCTTCCATTTACCTAACAACTCCACCCCCACTGCTGTCCTACACCACCCACCTAGCCCCTCCTCCCACTGCTGTCCTTTACTGCTCACCTAACCTCTCCACCCCCTGTCGTTGCCTTCTACCACTCACCCAGCCCCTCCACCCCCTGCCACTGTCCTCTACTGCTCACCTAACCCCTCCACCCCCTGATGCTGTCCTCTGCAGCTCACCTAACTCCTCCATCCCCTGTCCTCTACTACTCACCTACCTCCTCCACCGCCTGCCCCTTTCCTCTACCACTTGCTGAACCCCTCCACCCCCTGCAGCTGTCCTCCACCAGTCACTTAAGCCCTCCACCCCCTGATGCTATTCTCTACGGATCACCTAAACCCTCCATCCCCTGCCACTGTCCTCTACCGCTCACCTAGCCCCTCCACCCTCTGTTGCTGTCTGCTATCACCTACCTAACCCCTATCCACAGCCACTGACCCACACCTCTGATCTTACCTAGCAGAAGCCTCAGCAGCACCAAAGACCCATCATCAGCAGCAGAGTCAGAGAGGGCAAAAACGTGAGGAACAGATGGGGAAACAAGTACCAGAGGGAAATCAGCTGCAGAGAAGGGAGACTGACAAGGGTCAGGAAGTGGTGGTGAGTACTAAGATGCTGACCCATAATGCAGTGCAATGCAGATAACTGTAATCAAACCTAGCTCACTGTGAATAAGAGTGAGGGTTAAAGAGGAACAATCACTATCCTGGTGATTGTGCCTCTCCTGCAGAGCATCCCGATTTGGCATGAAACCCCCTTGGAATGTCAGTAATTCTTACCTTGCTGGTGATCCCATGGTGCATGACCATGCTCTTCTCCAATCAGCTCTGACATCAGAGCTGGCATCAGAAGGGCTTAGTAAAGCTGAATAGAGCATGAGCAGCTGGCTGCTCCCCCTTTAGCTGTGCGTACCCATGACAACCATTCAAAAATGCCTGGTGTGGGTGTGTGCATCAGCCAGATGGAAGCACAGCCAATGCGTGTGCTGTGGTAAACCTTGGTGAGGTAAGTATACCAGGCAATTGAGAGCATTTCACACAAAGGGACATCACGATTTGGAAAAGGAAATCAGTGGGCCCTGGAGTTTTTAAGTTCCCTGGAGACCAGCACTCCTTCCTCATCCAAAGGTCTTGCTTGGCCTGTAGGAACATAAAACAGCACCTAACTTTCCCCCCTCCTGCCTTTTGTGATCCGGACATTGAGTACATACTTACTTTTTCATTTTTGATGCTCTACCTACATGGGGACTATGAAACGACACAGTGTGCAGCCATTTCCAGGTCATCTTAGAGTTAGGGATGTGGCATGGGTATGGCTGGGGGCTTGACTTAGGGGTTTATTCATCAAGGGATAGTGCCAGGCAGTGCCTCATAGCGGCAGGCAGCGTCTGGTGAACGCCGGGCGCTGTACACAATACCACATTTATGAAGGCGAGTCTGGTGAGCGACTCTAACAGCACCATTTAGCATACGATTCATCATTACAGGCAGCTCAGCATATATAGCACCGGCGCTCTAGCTTCCAGAGCGCCAGGTATTACCTGTCGCTACCTGTCACTCTCCCATACATTTCAATGGACGTTCCTTTTCTTCTGTTTAAACATGTTTTTTTGTGTTTAATTTATTTTCTCTTAAATAATTGTGTCACCTCTCCTGGCCTGGAAAGAGTCATTTTTGAAAACTTTTTTTATATTTTTATGCAGATTTGTCATTACAGGTCTGGCATTAAAGTAATAATGTTACAACGTCATTCCAGGTTACAGCTGGATATGCTACATATGCTCTATGCTACAGCGACCAGATCCAGAGCGCCTACGCTGTGTGTGGCTAATTTTTGGTTGAATATGGTGTGAAGCGCTGAGAGCCGGTCTCACTGAGCTGGCGCTACCTCTCGCTCCCTGCAACGCTGTACTGGTGTTAGAACGCCCAACATACATCTCAATCATCAATTCCGACCAGGTTACTACAGCTACTGAGGCGCTCTATTACAGCAACCGATAGCCGATCACAGCGTATATTAGCGGTCGCTCTTAGCGCCTCTATACAGTCTCTCATCTGCTGATACCTGGCACTAGTAATGAATCAGCCTGCCCATTGCAAAAGAACTTCTGCGAGCGCCTATCCTTCCTCCTCTTTCCTATTTTAAAACGTTGAGAGGTAGGCTTCTTGTGAGGTGCCATACCTCTTCCAGGACCACCCCCAGCCCAAAAATGCCCCCCCAGTGCAAGAACCTGGGTGTGCCACTGACAAGAACAAACCAGTGAAAATAAGTGTTAGTGGCATAAAGAGCTCAGCCTGAATCTTTTTTTCTTCTTTTTGCTCTTTTTTCTTCTTTATGAACATTATTTTCTAAATGGCTGACTGCAGCAATATGAAAACAGTTTGCAGAGATCAAATGGAAGGCGAAGCAGGAAAGGTGACAGGAGAGCAGGAGCAGGTGGTGAGGAGCAATGTCTGCTAGAAATGTCTAGGGTTCGATTGTGTAGATGACAGCTTGTGAATTTTGTACAAAATACAAGGGACAGATCTTACTACAAGACATCTCTCCCGTTCCCAGGCTGCCGCAAGCTGTCTGCCACTCTTGGCCTCTGGATACATTTCCCAGCATTCTCCTATATGAATTGTTTTTCTGCTGTGTATGGCGCAATGGTATTAAACTGAACATTAATTGTCAACTTTCTTTTTCCCAGTATACAAAGTATATTTTATGAATTAATATTATGCGTGAGGCACGGTGGCCTTGTAAAACTTAGAAATATGCATGTTGTTCTCTAAAGCCAGGAGAGCATTTTATAAGGTAGAGAAAAGTGTAACCGTAGAAAAGAAGACATTTCCTTAAAGTCATACTTTAGTTCAAAAAACCCCACCATACTCACCTTTCATCCAGCGCAGGCTATCGCTGCTGGTGTAGTGTAAAGACACTTATCGGATCGCCCACTATCAGTACTGCAGCAGGAGCCGCTCCCACCTCCTCCACCGCCTCCCGTGCCGTGCAGAAGGGGAATATGGCGCACCACGCTCCCTCATCACAAGAACTATGGCACGCCCCTCTCCATTGACATGAATAGAGAGGGGCGTGCCATTGTTCTTGTGATGAAGGGGCGGGGTGCTGGAGCCCCCTTCTCCACAGCACATCAAGCTCCGAGGCAGTGAGGGTGACAACGGGAGATCCGATAAGTGTCTTTACACTGCACCAGATGAGAAGTGAGTACACTGTTTTTTTTAACTAAAGTATGATTTTAAGGAAATTTAAGGTGGAGTAGGAGAAAATTAAAAACTAAAAAAAAAATAGTCCCAAGTTTAAAGAATTTGCAAACACAGTAAAAGTGACAGCATTTCTTCTATTGAGCCTAAAGTGGCATGCTCCTCTGTTCCTATCCCCAACTCTTACTTCCCCATACTGCATTGTGCTGACAAGGGCCACTAGCCCAAAACACATGTCTACATATTATGAAGTGTATAAATATTATTATAAATAATAATATATACTAAAGCATTGCTCCTCTTTCTGGGAGCTTAGAATATCACAAAAAGAGGTGCTTTGCATGGCTCCACCTACTGACATAGAATAATAGG
>JAQIHN010000803.1:2500-5000 GCA_027917425.1 Gastrophryne carolinensis
GGGACCCCCCGCGGGGGAATGCGCGAGGTAGCGGGGACTTTGAATGTGAAAGCCGCTGGGCTTCCGGCGGCTCCAGAGGTGAGCGGGACGAAGCCGGGAGGTCATGCCGGGCGGAGCGCACCGCGGCCGGGTAAGGTCCCGCGGGTGAGCCGGTAAAATTTATGGAAGAAAAAAAAAAAAATAAAATAAACTGCCCAGACTCAGGCCCGAGGTAGAGCTGGGCCAGGAGCACCCCCAGGGACGTGCGGGGACCCTTCCAGCGGGTGTAGGGACCCCCGCTGAGGACCGCGGGATATGGCGGGGACTTTGAATGGCAAAGCCGCTGGGCTTCCGGCGGCTCCGGAGGTGAGCGGGACGAGGCCGGGAGGTCATGCCGGGCGGAGCGCACCGCGGCCGGGTAAGGTCCCGCGGGTGAGCCGGTAAAATTCCTGGAAGGAAAAAAATATAAATAAACTGCCCAGACTCAGGCCCGAGGTAGAGCTGGGCTAGGCGCACCCCCAGGGACGTGCGGGGACCCTTCCAGCGGGTGTAGGGACCCCCGCTGGGGACCGCTGGAAATAGCGGGGACTTTGAATGTGAAAGCCGCTGGGCTTCCGGCGGCTCCGGAGGTGAGCGGGACGAAGCCGGGAGGTCATGCCGGGCGGAGCGCACCGCGGCCGTCTAAGGTCCCGCGGGTGAGCCGGTAAAATTTATGGAAGAAAAAAAAAAAAAAAAAAAAAAAAAATAAACTGCCCAGACTCAGGCCCGAGGTGGAGCTGGGCTAGGCGCACCCCCAGGGACGTGCGGGGACCCTTCCAGCGGGTGTAGGGACCCCCGCTGGGGACCGCTGGAAATAGCGGGGACTTTGAATGTGAAAGCCGCTGGGCTTCCGGCGGCTCCGGAGGTGAGCGGGACGAAGCCGGGAGGTCATGCCGGGCGGAGCGCACCGCGGCCGGCTAAGGTCCCGCGGGTGAGCCGGTAAAATTTATGGAAGGAAAAAAAAAAATTAAATAAACTGCCCGGACTCAGGCCCGAGGTAGAGCTGGGCTAGGCGCACCCCCAGGGACGTGCGGGGACCCTTCCAGCGGGTGTAGGGACCCCCGCTGGGGACCGCTGGAAATGGCGGGGACTTTGAATGTGAAAGCCGCTGGGCTTCCGGCGGCTCCGGAGGTGAGCGGGACGAAGCCGGGAGGTCATGCCGGGCGGAGCGCACCGCGGCCGGGTAAGGTCCCGCGGGTGAGCCGGTAAAATTCCTGGAAGAAAAAAAAAAAAAAAAAAAAAAAAAAAAATAAATAAATAAACTGCCCAGACTCAGGCCCGAGGTGGAGCTGTGCTAGGCGCACCCCCAGGGACGTGCGGGGACCCTTCCAGCGGGTGTAGGGACCCCCGCGGGGGAATGCGCGAGGTAGCGGGGACTTTGAATGACAAAGCCGCTGGACTTCCGGCGGCTCCGGAGGTGAGCGGGACGAGGCCGGGAGGTCATGCCGGGCGGAGCGCACCGCGGCCGGGTAAGGTCCCGCGGGTGAGCCGGTAAAATTCCTGGAAGGAAAAAAATATAAATAAACTGCCCAGACTCAGGCCCGAGGTAGAGCTGGGCTAGGCGCACCCCCAGGGACGTGCGGGGACCCTTCCAGCGGGTGTAGGGACCCCCGCTGGGGACCGCTGGAAATAGCGGGGACTTTGAATGTGAAAGCCGCTGGGCTTCCGGCGGCTCCGGAGGTGAGCGGGACGAAGCCGGGAGGTCATGCCGGGCGGAGCGCACCGCGGCCGGGTAAGGTCCCGCGGGTGAGCCGGTAAAATTTATGGAAGAAAAAAAAAAATTAAATAAACTGCCCGGACTCAGGCCCGAGGTAGAGCTGGGCTAGGCGCACCCCCAGGGACGTGCGGGGACCCTTCCAGCGGGTGTAGGGACCCCCGCTGGGGACCGCTGGAAATAGCGGGGACTTTGAATGTGAAAGCCGCTGGGCTTCCGGCGGCTCCGGAGGTGAGCGGGACGAAGCCGGGAGGTCATGCCGGGCGGAGCGCACCGCGGCCGGGTAAGGTCCCGCGGGTGAGCCGGTAAAATTCCTGGAAGAAAAAAAAAAAAAAAAAAATAAATAAACTGCCCAGACTCAGGCCCGAGGTAGAGCTGGGCTAGGCGCACCCCCCGGGACATGCGGGGACCCTTCCAGCGGGTGTAGGGACCCCCGCTGGGGACCGCGGGATATGGCGGGGACTTTGAATGTGAAAGCCGCTGGGCTTCCGGCGGCTCCGGAGGTGAGCGGGACGAGGCCGGGAGGTCATGCCGGGCGGAGCGCACCGCGGCCGGGTAAGGTCCCGCGGGTGAGCCGGTAAAATTCCTGGAAGAAAAAAAAATATATATAAACTGCCCAGACTCAGGCCCGAGGTAGAGCTGGGCTAGGCGCACCCCCAGGGACGTGCGGGGACCCTTCCAGCGGGTGTAGGGACCCCCGCTGGGGACCGCTGGAAATAGCGGGGACTTTGAATTTGAAAGCCGCTGGGCTTCCGGCGGCTCCGGAGG
>JAQIHN010000803.1:17500-20000 GCA_027917425.1 Gastrophryne carolinensis
AAATTTATGGAAGAAAAAAAAAAATTAAATAAACTGCCCGGACTCAGGCCCGAGGTAGAGCTGGGCTAGGCGCACCCCCAGGGACGTGCGGGGACCCTTCCAGCGGGTGTAGGGACCCCCGCTGGGGACCGCTGGAAATAGCGGGGACTTTGAATGTGAAAGCCGCTGGGCTTCCGGCGGCTCCGGAGGTGAGCGGGACGAAGCCGGGAGGTCATGCCGGGCGGAGCGCACCGCGGCCGGGTAAGGTCCCGCGGGTGAGCCGGTAAAATTCCTGGAAGAAAAAAAAAAAAAAAAAAATAAATAAACTGCCCAGACTCAGGCCCGAGGTAGAGCTGGGCTAGGCGCACCCCCCGGGACATGCGGGGACCCTTCCAGCGGGTGTAGGGACCCCCGCTGGGGACCGCGGGATATGGCGGGGACTTTGAATGTGAAAGCCGCTGGGCTTCCGGCGGCTCCGGAGGTGAGCGGGACGAGGCCGGGAGGTCATGCCGGGCGGAGCGCACCGCGGCCGGGTAAGGTCCCGCGGGTGAGCCGGTAAAATTCCTGGAAGAAAAAAAAATATATATAAACTGCCCAGACTCAGGCCCGAGGTAGAGCTGGGCTAGGCGCACCCCCAGGGACGTGCGGGGACCCTTCCAGCGGGTGTAGGGACCCCCGCTGGGGACCGCTGGAAATAGCGGGGACTTTGAATTTGAAAGCCGCTGGGCTTCCGGCGGCTCCGGAGGTGAGCGGGGCGAAGCCGGGAGGTCATGCCGGGCGGAGCGCACCGCGGCCGGGTAAGGTCCCGCGGGTGAGCCGGTAAAACTTATGGAAGAAAAAAAAAAAAAAATAAATAAACTGCCCAGACTCAGGCCCGAGGTAGAGATGGGCTAGGCGCACCCCCAGGGACGTGCGGGGACCCTTCCAGCGGGTGTAGGGACCCCCGCTGGGGACCGCGGGATATGGCGGGGACTTTGAATGTGAAAGCCGCTGGGCTTCCGGCGGCTCCGGAGGTGAGCGGGACGAAGCCGGGAGGTCATGCCGGGCGGAGCGCACCGCGGCCGGGTAAGGTCCCGCGGGTGAGCCGGTAAAATTTATGGAAGAAAAAAAAAAAAATATAAATAAAAACGCTCCGCTTTCACGTGCGGGCGAGCGGGTCAAGTCAGAAAGTTCATGCCGTGCGGGAGCCCACGCGCCCGGCAGAGAAGGCCGTTAGGTCCCGGTGAAGATCGCGGTTCCACAAAGAAATGCGAAAACGTAGATACCCACCGGCAGATTACTAGGAGAGCCACTCTCCAAAGACTTAGGTTCGGAGGAAAGGACTCCGCCTTGGGGAAAGGCACCTGTACTGGATCCGCTCCCACAGGGATCAGGTACTTTGAAGGAAAAAAAAAAAAAAAAAAAGAACCGGGAGAGCGGGACGAGGCACGACGCTCATGCCGGGCGGGAGGCCTCGCGGCCGGGGTAAGGCACCTGGCTCGAGCCGGTGAAATTTTGGGGAAAAAAAAAAAAAAAAAAATCCCCAAACTTAACCTGACGGCAGAGGAGGGGTAGGCGCGCCCCCCTAGACGTGCGGCGGCCCTAAAAGGGAGGGCTAGGAATAGTGGGACTTTGAAAAATAAAAACAAATACATACAATGAAACGAGAAGATAATCTCCCAGGCCGGAGGTCCGATGAGGCGCAGCGCTCCCCTTGGGCTGCGGGCCACGGCGCTCCCCGGGCCGTGTCGCAGGCGGCGGTTCGGGCCCTCCCCGTCCCCGGCCCTCAAAGAAATGCGAAAACGTAGATACCCACCGGGAGAATTCCAGGAGAGCCACTCTCCAGAGTCCTCAGGCTGGAGGTCCGATGAGGCGCAGCGCTCCCCTTGGGCTGCGGGCCACGGCGCTCCCCGGGCGTGTCGCAGGCGGCGGTTCGGGCCCTCCCCGTCCCCGTCCCTCAAAGAAATGCGAAAACGTAGATACCCACCGGGAGAATTCCAGGAGAGCCACTCTCGAGTCCTCAGCGCGGAAGTCCGATGAGGCGCAGCGCTCCCCTTGGGCTGCGGGCCACGGCGCTCCCCGGGCGGGTCGCAGGCGGTTCGGGCCCTTCCCGTCCCCGGCCCTCAAAGAAATACGAAAACGTAGATACCCACCGGGAGATTTCTAGGAGAGCCGCTCTCCAGAGTCCTCAGCGCGGAAGTCCGATGAGGCGCAGCGCTCCCCTTGGGCTGCGGGCCACGGCGCTCCCCGGGCGGGTCGCAGGCGGCGGTTCGGGCCCTTCCCGTCCCCGGCCCTCAAAGAAATACGAAAACGTAGATACCCACCGGGAGATTTCTAGGAGAGCCGCTCTCCAGAGTCCTCAGCGCGGAAGTACGATGAGGCGCAGCGCTCCCCTTGGGCTGCGGGCCACGGCGCTCCCCGGGCGGGTCGCAGGCGGCGGTTCGGGCCCTTCCCGTCCCCGGCCCTCAAAGAAATACGAAAACGTAGATACCCACCGGGAGATTTCTAGGAGAGCCGCTCTCCAGAGTCCTCAGCGCGGAAG